>VMDO01010352.1:0-72081 GCA_007922755.1 Pedetes capensis
AGCATTCCTGGAAGGGATGGAAAGCCATGTGGTCTTCTTTTAGACTTCCCCATGGACACAGACTCTGGCAATCCTATGTTCTTTATAATGTGTCAGCCTCTAAGTGCATGATGAATCACTTCATCTTAGAAATGATGAAGTGAAGGTTAACGGTAAGGTTAGAAATAGGGTCATCTTTAGATTTTGAGGTGGAGGTAGCATTATGTTACATTGAGTGATATGTGCTGGGTTTTGCAATTAGCATTAGGTCTAGGGGTTAATACTAGCAAGTCTACTTTCCATGTTGAAATATAAACCCATTCTGTTCTGATTTTTGGCTCAGTGTGTTTGTGAGTGTTTGTATTTTCTTTCCGTGTGTATGTCTAAATTTCTGTGTGTTTTTGTGTGTGTGTATGTTTCTTTTGGCCTGAGATTTTCATCCTTCATATTTGCCTAATGAACCCATGAACCAGGAATACACTGGCTGAGACTAATATATTGCGTTATTGCAGAGAGTGCTTTTATGTGGATGGGCTAAGTATAAGGAATGTAATCTACTATTTTTTAGACAATTAAAAAATGGGATTCTTCCTGTGATCAAGGAGGTTCTTAGAGTGTTTGGGGCGCCTTGATCATCTCAAATTGGCCTCCTTAATAGTACCAATGGCTAAAGAGTTTTGCATTGAATTGGGGACAGGTGAAAAATTCCTATCTCATGGGGTAGGGCGATTTGTACCTGTCAGGGAATGGAAGTTTAGAAAGGAACTTGTACTTAAATCGCCAGCCTAGTGTGAAACAAATGCCCGGCATGTTAATGCTTTTTGAGTCCCATGCTGAGGGATGGAGCAGCCCTAGTATGCCATGCAACACAGTGTTCAGGAAAACAGGAATGTGTTCCAACCTATTGCACACGCCCTCCGTGATATCACAGCATTTTTTCAGAAAATGTAAGTACACCCTAGGTTCTCTAAAGATCTGGATTCAAATGGTTTGGCTCAGAAATTTGATCCCTTAACAATTCGAATCCCAGATTTTCCTGGCTTTCTTTCCTATTTCACCTGATGGGTTTTAAAGTTTGTATCTGAGATTTGGGTGTTGATGGGGTTTGGTTTGAAGTGGAGACAATTCCTACTCAAGGGATGCCTTTCTTTCAGAGAGTGCAGGGCAAATTGACCAACTTCATGCCAGGAAAGTTCAAAGTCCCTGGGAGAAAAAGAATGCCATGTTATACGACTAAGCACACCTGCCATGAGGCCTTGTATCCGGGGGTACACGTGTGGCATTTTTTTTAGAATTCCATGGCCCCTGTAATTCCCTGCATTTCAGAGACCCCAATTAGCAGCCTCCCACTGCTCTGCTTCCACATTTAACCCTGAAAGTATAAGCCTATGGCAGACCAATCCATACACCTTGACATCTCCCGCTGTGAAATTTTACAAAGTGGGTTCAGAAACCTCTGCAGGCTTGTTGCCATTGAAGGAAACCTTCCTCAACCTCATGCCATGACCGGATATTTAACAAGGTCATACGAGGTTGTTTGGGATTTCTGGGAATGATTTCGTGTTTTCCCATGATCAGAGGAATTTTCAGTACTTCATTACCCAATTCTTTCGTTTAGTCTCTCCTTCTGTGTTCCAACAGGCATCTCATTCCTTGTATCGCAGTTCTGGAAGGGATGAAAAGCCATGTGGTCTGCTTTTAGACTTCCCCATGGACACAGACTCTGGCATGCTTATTTTCTAACAATATGTCCCTTTCTAAGTCCATGATGAATCACTTCATCTTAGAAATGGTGAAGTGAATGTTAATGGTAAGGTTAGAAATAGGGTCATCTTTAGAATTTCAGGTGGAGGTAGCGTTATTTTAGATTGAGTGATATGTGCTGGGTTTTGCAATTAGCATTAGGTAAGGGGTTAATATTAGCAAGTCTACTATCCATGTTGAAATATAAACCCATTCTGTTCTGATTTTTGGCTCAGTGTGTGTGTGTGTTTGTATTTTCTTTGCATGTGTATGTCTAAATTTCTGTGTGTTTTTGTGTGTGTGGACGTTTTTTTGAAATGAGTCATTCATCCATCTTATTTGCCTAATGAACCCCTGATCCAGGAATTCACTGGCTGGGACCCATATATTATCTGACTTCAGAGAGGGTTTTCAGGTAGATGGGCTAAGATTAAGGAATGAAATCTACTATATTTTAAACAATTAAAAATGGGATTCTTCCTGTGATCAAAGACGTTCTTAGAATGTTTGGGGCGCAGTGATCATCTCAAATCTGCCTCCTGAATTGATCCCATGGCTAAAGAGTTTTGCATGCAACTGGAGTTAGGTGATGAATTCCTATCTCATGGGGAAGGGTGATATGTACCTGTCAGGTAATGGAAGTTTAGAAAGGAACTTGCACTTAAATCACCAGCTTAGTGTGAAACAAATACCCGGCATGTTAATGTTCCTTGAGTCCCATGCTGAGGGATGGAGTAGCCCTAGTATGCCATGCAACACAGTGTTCAGGAAAACAGGAATGTGTTCCAACCTATTGCACCCCACCCTCTGCGATATCACAGCATTTTTACAGAAAATATAAGTACAACCTGCGTTCTCTAAAGAGTTCAATTCAAATGGTTGGGCTCAGAAATTTGATCCCTTAACAATTCGAATCCAAGATTTTTCCGGGTTTCCTTTCTATTTCACCTGATGTGTTCAAAAGTTTGTATCTGAGATTAGGGTATTGATGGGGTTTGGTGGGAAGTGTAGAAAATTCCTAGTCAGGGGATGTCTTTCTTTCAGAGAGTGCAGGGCAAATTGACCAACTTCATGCCAGGAAAGTTCAAAGGCCCTGGGAAGAAAAGCATGCCATGCTATATGACTAAGCACACCTGCCATGAGGCCTTGTATACGGGGGTACCCGTGTGGTATTTTTTTTAGCATTCCATGGCCCCTGTAATTCCCTGCATATCAGACACCCCAATTAGCGGCCTCCCACTGCTCTGCTTCCACATTTAACCCTGTAAGTGTAAGCCTATGGCAGACCAATCCACATGCCTTGACATCTCCTGCTATGAAGTTTTACAAAGTGGTGTCAGAAACCTCTCCAGCCTTGGTGCCATAGAAGGAAACCTTCATCAACCCCATGCCATGACCGGATATTTAACAGGGTCATACGAGGTTGTTTGGGATTTCTGGGAATGATTTCGTGTTTTCCCAGGATAGAGGAATTGTCAATACTTCATTACCCAATTCTTTTGTTTAGTCTCTCCTTCCATGTTCCAACAGGCATCTCATTCCTTGCACCGCAATTCTGGAAGGGATGGAAAGCCATGTGGTCTACTTTTAGACTTCCCCATGGACACAGACTCTGAAAAGCCTGTTTTCTTAACAATGTATCCCTTTCTAAGTCCATGATGAATCACTTCATCTTAGAAATGATGAAGTGAAGGTTAATGGTAAGGTTAGAAATAGGGTCATCTTTAGATTTTGAGGTGGAGGTAGCGTTATGTTAAGTGAGTGATTTGTGCTGGGTTTTGAATTAGCACTATGTCTAGGGGTTAATATTAGCAAGTCTACTATCCATGTTGAAATATAAACCCATTCTGTTCTGATTTTTGGCTCAGTGTGTGTGTGAGTGTTTGTATTTTCTTTGCATGTGTATGTCTAAATTTGTGTGTGTTTTTTTGTGTGTGTACGTTTCTTTCGGCCTGAGTCTTTCATCCATCATATTTGCCTAATGAACCCATGAACCAGGAATTCACTAGCTGGGACCAATATATTGGCTGACTTCAAGAGGGTTTCCGGGTAGATGGGCTAAGAATAAGGAATGCAATCTACTACTTTTTAGACAATTAAAAAATGGGATTCTTCCTGTGATCAAGGAGGTTCTTAGAGTGTTTGGGGCACAGTGATCATCTCAAATCTGCCTCCTGAATTGTTCCCATGTCTAAAGAGTTTTACATTGAACTGGGTACAGGTGATGAATTCCTATCTCATGGGGAAGTGAGATATGTACCTGTCAGGGAATGGAACTTTACACAGGAACTTGTACTTAAATCGCCAGCCTGGTTTGAAACAAATGACTGGCATGTCAAGGCTTTTTGTGTCCCAAGCTGAGGGATGGAGCAGCCCTAGTATGCCATGCAACACAGTGTTCAGGAAAACAGGTATGTGTGCCAACCTGTTACAACTCCCCACCCCCCCGCGATATCACAGCATTTTTTCAGGAAATGTAAGTACAACCTGGGTTCTCTAAAGAATTGGATTCAAATGGTTGGGCTCAGATATTTGATCCCTTAACAATTTGAATCCAAGATTTTGCTGCGTTTCTTTTCTATTTCACCTGTTGTGTTCGAAAGTTTGTATCTGAGATTTGGGTGTTGATGGGGTTTGGCGGGAAGTGTAGAAAATTCCTAGTCAGGGGATGTCTTTCTTTCGGAGAGTGCAGGGCAAATTGACCAACTTCATGCCTGGAAAGTTCAAAGGCCCTGGGAGAAAAAGAATGCCATGCTATATGACTAAGCACACCTGCCATGAGGCCTTGTATACGGGGGTACCCGTGTCACATTTTGACAGAATTCCATGGCCCCTGTAATTCCCTGGGTATCAGAACCCCCAATTAGCAGTCCCAAACTGTTGTGCTTCCACATTTAACCCTGTATGTATAAGCCTATGGCCGACCAATCCATAGGCCAACTCCTGTTTTAGGTTAGGTATGTCCAACCCACAGTCTGTGTGTGCCCTAGGTAAGCTAGTAATCCAGCCCCACACAATGTTTTAAAATCATGTTTTTCTAACATTTATTTTCTTCCTGATCTCATGCTTACTTCCAGTTATGAAGTTCCAAAGTGATACTGCACATGTTTATAGAATGACACCTAATTCTCCCTACACCAAGTTGGGATGGTGCCAAGGTATCAAATTTTAACCTTCAAACAAGCATAAACCTGTCACAGTAAGTAATGTTGTACCCAGCGGCTCAAACCCAGAAAAAATACTCCAAGACACAAATGGATCGGGAGCTGAAAAGTTTTTTTAGACTACTTTTAGAAAGCAACAGCCGACTCACATTGACTAGGGGCTTTATAGGGTAGGGGCAGAGAAGCGAGGCTACAGAAGCGAGAATTAACGATTAAGGGGAGGGGGTACGGAGTGATTTCTCATTCCTCAGTGGTCAGCCTGCCCTTGAGATAAGCTCCAGATGTCTTCCCTCTGACTAACTTATCTTGTACACCCTGTTTAGTGCTGCAACTTCCCTTATCAGGACACCTTGGAGTCTAATCGGAGCTGGTCTACTTGGTGCTAGGTGAATCGTGGCAAGCCCCCTTTTTAAATTTTCTATTTCTCAGAGGTCAGCCTCACTCACAGGAATTCCAGTCATCATCTCTCTGATTAGTTTTATCAGGTATGACCTTCTCTGTGACATAGTTTCCCTTATCAAGGGATCTTGAGGTCTGGTTGGGGCTGGTCTGCAAAGCACCAGTGGGATCATGACAAACCTTTTTCTGTAAACTTTGTCTGTTTCCATAGTAACATGGCTTGGGTTACTGACATCACCCACCATCCAGTCAGTTGAGTTTAATAAGTTTGAATTCCAAATGATTTGAACCTGTTTAAAGCCTCTCATGCACCAGAGATTACATGAGTTTTTGGCAACTTGGCAAGTAAAACACAGCAATTGCCAGTAATATTTTTAAAAAATCTAATTCAACGCAGTACTAGACACTGTGAATTGACAGTTGCAAAATTTATCATATATTCATGTTTCTAATCTGCACCCTTTCAAAAATTTTAGAGGGCTCCAAAATCCAATATGGATTAGAATCACATTCAGATTCAATTCTCTCCACCTTGAATCCGATTGAAGTTTGGCAAGAGGGTGAGATTAGAATAGAGAATACACGGTACTTGAGAACTGACTAAGATTCATAACCCAGTTCATCTAACCAGACATTGATAGACTAGTTTAAGAAAAAGGTGTCAATTTTCCCATTAGTTAAATATTATCCTCATTTATCTAAACTTTATAATAAAAAACATTTTTAAAGAAAAGAAATATTATTATGTATATACACTAATTATATAATTTATGTGTGGCCCAAGACAATTTCTCTTTATTTGATGCATCTCAGAGGCCAAAAGGTTGGATCTCCTTGCTTTAGGTGTTCACTTTAGATGGTCAGTTCTGATTTGTTGTAATGAACATAAGGAATATGAAAGTCATCTCTTTCATCCATGCAACAAGAAAAAAAGGTGAACAAACTGGAAATCCGAAAATCTTGCATCCGTCATGGAACTGAGGTCATGGGGAAAGCCCTATCCCCAAAGTTGGAAAGGTAGACAGTGTGTTAGTCTTTCCATCACTGTGACAAGGTGCCTGACAAAATCAACTTAAAGTAGGATAGGTTTCTGTGGGCTCACAGTTTTGGAGGTGGCAGCCATGGTCAGCTGGCTCCCTTACTCTTAGGCTAGAGGCAAGACAGAAGCAACATGGCGAAAGAACATGACAGAGGAGAACTTCCCACCTTATGGGCAGCCAGGAAACCAAGAAAGGTCCAGGGACATGAGACACCCTTCAAAGTCACACCCCCAGTGACCTGCTCCTTCCAACTAGGACCCACCTCCTAACAGCCCATTCAACATGAATTTGTCAGTGAATTAGCCCACTGATGAACTCAGCATGTCATGCACCTGGGGACCAAGCCCTCAACACATGAGGTTTTGGGGGAATACTTCGAATCCAAACTATAGAGCTCAGTGTTTAATCTCTGGCTTTTTTTTTCCTGTTGGTCCTCCTTCTTGTCATGCCTGAAGATTTTTGCTTAAATGATGAGCACTATGTATGGTAAGTATTAGAAGCTATAGAGAGCAATATATTCTGTAGCTTTGTAAGAGTACAACTACCTCTGTTTCACCCTTTTTTGGGTTCCCAATGTTTGTTATGGGATATCTACCAGAACCAACACCCAGAAAATATAGACCATTTCACATAGGTTATTCTCACTGAAGGATGATCAGGTGGTTACATATTTCTTATAAACATAGATTTATCTGATATATTTTTAAATACTTTCTCTTCCAAAATTCACCATATCTGTGAACTGTAAATGCCTTATTCACCACATATTATTCTAAACCTTGATTTTGGCCAGAAAAGCACTCATGATGAAGGAAGTGTGGCACTGGGATTCACTGGCAAATCACTCATTAGGACCCAGGAGATAGGAACATAGAAGACCCTCCTCGAAGATAAGTTCTGGCACCCCGCAAGATTTGAGTGCTTTGTTTAAAATGCGACACATCTGTAAGTATCTACGCCATCGTGCTCTTTCACTCTAGCTGAGATTTCTGAATCCATGAACACATCATGTTTCCAAAGTGGCCTCTCTCAATACACACTTCTAATCCCATTGCAGGAATCTTTGTTTCCATTCCCACCACCTTAGGCTTGGTGGGTCTGGAGATCCAGCTGTTAAGGACAAAACACCTCTACCATGGAGCATGGGCTGGGATTTAGCTCAGTTGGTAGAGTGCTGCGCTGCAGTCTCTGAGGTCCCGAGTTCAATTCCCAGCACCGCAAAAATGGGAGAAGAGCCTGCCAATCCACTCCCAAGGCAATCCCGAAACAGTCAGCCATTGAAAATCCTATGAGGGTTGCTATGAGTCAGATACCAACTCAATGGCACTTAACAACAACAACTGTGGAGCACGTCACACAGCTGAGCTGGAGATGCCCTGGGCATTTGTGCACTTTAGGCCACTAGAATGGCAGAGAAGGAGGTTCCACTGCTGGTTAAACTGACCAAGTCTTATTCCCAACAGGAAGTTGGCCTGCTGTTACCAGTGGGAGCAAGGAGTTCTATGCTGTTCTATGCTTTTGGACCCAGTCAAATCAGTGAGATACCCCTATTATGACCATACAAGTTATTGTTGGAGCACCAACTAACATGACTGCATTTGAACAACAGAAAAGAAAAGCCAAAAGAGGGAACAAGCCAGCCAAGTCAGTTCTCTTTTTAAGAGACACAAGAGTGTTTACATAGGATTTGTCATATGTCATAACCTGATTACACAACCCCCTCCCACAAGGAAGACAGAGAAAAGTCAATTCTCTCAGCCTGGCACAACGCTAAAAATATTAAACACCTCCTAAATTTCAGGTTTTATACAGCAAGGCTAAAGGAGAAAGTGGATGCTGAGTAAACAGTCAACAGGCAGAGTCTTTGTTTCCTGAGGTGATCAAAGACCCAGTGTGATAAGATACCACAATTTCTTCACAGTAATAGCTAAGGGGCCAAGGTCAAGAGCATTTAGAGTTTGATCAGCCTGAGCCACATGATTGGGTTTCACAACAATGATATTGATAGAAGTTTCCTTGTTGCATAGATGACCATGATGAAATCAGACACTGAAAGCATAATTAAAACCATTGTGAACATGAGCGGGGCACAGTGATAGGCATGTGTTGAAATGTCATCGTGAAACCCACTAAGTTGGACGCTAACTAAAAAATACTAATAAAGATTATAAAAGGAAGGAAAACACATAAATGACATATTATGCAAGTATGAGTTCCTGGCCCATTATTTCCCATGGCAGAGATACGGTGCTGCAGAGCTATGAACTTGTGCCACTTCCAGGCGATGTGCAGAGCTTAAAGCGTAGGTTCTGTTTGACCACGGAGTGGTTGGCGCTTTCTGAGGTAAAGCTTATTCCTGACTTCATTATTTACTGTCCATCAGCCACCACTACACCAGAGTTCTCTATCCCCAATTTCACTAATCTTTTTCTGATTCAAGTGGGCTTTTTGTTGTTGAATCTTAAGTTTTCCCAAATGCTAGGTTTGATTCTAACCATAGTACAAAATAATACCAGAGATGATCTCTTAAACACATATATAAGATCCATAATTGGACCAGCTGCATTTGATGTAATAAATGCATTTCTAGTTGGTTCTCCAACATGATGTGGCCCCCGACCTTGAATGGTACTGTCTCTTCACATGTTGTTAGGTGCCGTCAAGTCATGTCTGACTCATAGCGACCCCCATAGGGTTTTCAATGGCAGATTGTTTTCGGGATTGCCTTGGGACCGGGTTGCCACATCCTTCTCCCATGTTTGCAGTGCTGGGAATCGAACTCTGGACCTCAGAGACTGCAGAGCAGTGCTCTACCAACTGAGCTAAATCCCAGCACCTATCTCTTCACATACAGAACTATTAATATTGCATTTCTTTATCATAACTTTTGTTCAATTCTTTAAGGCCAACTTAACTATCCATTACTTTGTGAAAAACATTCTTCCCTCTTAGATATAATCTGTCAATGTTTCTGACGTATCACCATAGAAATTGAAACTAGTCATTACTAGAAGCCAGAAATAGTACCAAGGAGAAAGGGATAGGGAAAGGTTAGTGAATGTGTACTGAGTTATTTCTATTCAGCTATGACTCTTATACAGCTAAGACATAACATAGTGCCCAGGAAAAATTGTGGAGAATGTAACTGAGGTGTCCTCAGATAAAGTCACCTATCAGGTGATATGAGGTGTCACAAACTGTTTCTCTGACAGGAATCTAGGGGTAGACTTAATCTTCCATCATGTAAGATTACAACGTGGGATAAAACTCATGCAAAACACTTAATTTTATATTCTGGCAAGAGAGAATTGTTGTGGTTGTTAGGTGCTGTCGAGTCGAGTCTGACTCATCAAAACCCTATGTACAGCAGATCGAAACACTCCCTGATTCTGTGCCAGGCACACAATATTATTTGTGTTTAAGCCCATTGTTGCAGACTGTGTCAATCCATCTGGTGGAAGGTTTTCCCTTTTTCTGCTGACCTGCCACTCTCCCAGACATATGTCTTTCTCCAGGGATCTGTCTGTCCTAACTACATGTGTGAAATATGTAAGACGCAGTCTAGCCATCCTTGCTTCCAAGGAGCACTCTGGTTGCACTTCTTCTAGGACAGATCTGTTGGTTCTTTTGGCAGTCCATGGTATATTCAACAGATGTCTCCAGCACCATAATTCAAAAGCATCAATTCTTTTCCTGTCTCCCTTGTTCAGTATCCAACTTTCACAACCGTATCATGTGACTGAAAACGCCATGGCATGAGTCAGGTGCACCTTCATCTTCAATGTGACATCCTTCTTTTTCAATACTCTAAAGAGATCATTGCCATAGCTTTTCCCAGAGCAATGTGTCTTTTGATTTCTTGACTGCTGATTGCCATGTTCTTCTCCCATCTTTGTGGTGCTGAGAATTGAGCCTGGGACCTCAGAGACTGCAGAGCAGATCTCTACCAACTGAGCTAAATCTCAGCCCCAAGAGAGAATAGTTCCTATTAAATAGACCTTAAAATGGAGGTACAAATTATTTATAGGCTGGGATTTAGCTCTGTTGGTAGAGTGCTGCGCTGCAGTCTCTGAGGTCCCGAGTTCAATTCCCAGCACCACAAAAATGGGAGAAGGGCCTGGCAATCCACTCCCAAGGCAATCCCGAAACAGTCAGCCATTGAAAACCCTATGAGGGTCGCTATGAGTCAGATACTGACTCAACGGCACCTAACAACAACAACAACAAACAAATTATTTAAATGTTAAAAGCCATTTTGTAGCTGGGCACTGTGGTACATGCCTATAATCCCAGCATATTCAGAGGCTGAAGCAGGAGGATCGCCAGAGACAGCCTACATAACTTAGTGAGACCATGTCTCAAAAATAAAGTAAAAAATGGGCTAAGGGTTAATCTTAGCCATAGAATGATGGAAAGTATGTATGAGGCCCTGGGATCAACCCCCAGTAACACAAAAAAAGGCCATTGTGTGTGATTAGTATCTTTTACCCAAAGGAACCAAAGACAATTCCAATTTTGAAAAACAACTATGTAAAATGATTAATCATAAGTTGATTTATGACTGTGTTGGTTAAGATATCCAACTTTGTTTTCCTGAATTCTTCAATCACAGCTCTACTGAATGCACTGTTAAGGGTTATCCCATTCAGTACAGAGAATTGACACCAAGAGGTTTGTTTGGTAGAACATTGAAGTTAAAACAACTCCTGCAAACATTAATTATAGCCTCATGTTCTACATGTGACATTTGCAGAAATTAAGACCAATGATGTATCTGCAGCAGGGGAAATGATGTTGTGTTTGGTCCTGAAAAGGACAAGTTGTGGCAGATAAGAAACAAGATGTGCAGAGAAACCCACAGATGGCTATAGGGAGCCTTCATCTTCAAATCTTATTTTCTTCTTTTACTATATTGTTATTACTAAAGTGTTATGAAGCTTAACATATAAACTTTGCCAAAGTTATGTTGGTTAACTTCATTTGTATTATATGTAATCCAAAGGCACACTTCAATAGACATAAAGTAATTTAGGCAGAAGAAAAAAGACCAAATAGTCAAAAAAGAAAAAATATATAAATACATCATTTGATCAGGCCAAAGAAAGAACACAGATACAATTAGCTGCATTCTTCATATTGTTTTCCAAATACTGAATGTTGAGGAAGGGAACTGACAGCAGTATTGTCCTTGAATCACTTATTAACTGATAAGTATGGTTTGCTAAAGCATCAAACACCAAGGCTTAATCCATTCTAAAATGTCACATCTGCCACTCGAGTGCTGTTTTGATTGTTGTTGGATCATTTATGAGTAAGTAAGAGCAAGTAAGCCATGAATACCACGTCATCCCGCGGCCCTATAAAAGAAAGCCACGCAGTCAGGTTCTCTTGCTGACCAGCAATAAATTCAGAGGAGCTTAAGAAAAGTGAAGAATGACTGACGTCAGGATGAGTGCTCTACGTTTTACTCTTGCTCTGAGCCTGACTTGTGCTGCCCAGCAATGGAATGAAGAAAAGACATTAAATCCCACGAGAACGGTGACAATGTAGAGGCATGATTCAGCACTGCTGAAAGACCGTCCTCTCTCTCCCTCTCTCTCTCTCTCTCTCTCTCTCTCTCTCTCTCTCTCTCTCTCTCTCTCTCTGTGTGTGTGTGTGTGTGTGTGTTGCATGTAGAATTCAATTTCCCTAATCAAAGCACCAGAATAGCGATGGAGCTAACCATAATAAGCAGTGGCCAAGTTTAAACAGTAAACCAGTGACCCACAATTCTCCATGTAAACCACTAATGTAAAATCTTCCTTAATTTCATGATTTTTGCTGTATATTCAGCTTTTCCCCTGAGTAATGCAACAATATCAGAGGCTTTAATTCTCTAACAATTGAATTTTCTTTGTCTTATTTGTCACAAATAAACCTTCACAGAAGTAGTCCTAACCCATCTGATGTGAATGTTCTTTTTTGCAGATACATAGATGGAAGACTATTTACATGGTTTCCAATAATCAGAAAATGATAACTGAAAATGGACCCCTAAGAATGTATCTTCGTACCACTGAATTCCTGTTCAATGGAGACATCAGCATCACCTTTTATCGCCGGTGGGTACTCAGTAGCAGAGAGCAGAAGGTTAAGCATCTTTAAAAGCCGCAGTGATACAGTCGTGATACCTGTCATCCCAGCTGGTTGGGATGCTGAGGCAGGAGGATCAAGAGTTTGAGGTCAGAGGCAGCCTGTGTAACTTATCAAGACTCTTCTCAAAATAAAAAACATCCAAGGGGCTAGGGGTGTAGCTCACCAGTGGAACACTTGCCTAGCATGGGGGAGACCATGGGCTCAACAACTGAGTACTGAAAAAAATGAAGACTTCTTACAAAGTCATGATACTTAATCTTGGTTGTGAACTTGATTGGACATGAGTAAAGCTGCCCTCCAGGTGTGTCTGTGAGGGTTTTTCAGAAATTAACTGGGGTGGGAAGACCCACCCTACATGTGGGCAGCACCATCTCACAGGCTGGGAAAAGCCAACAGGACATCTCTGTCTACTTCCTGGCCACTGCCACACCCTCCACCACAGCGGACTGCACCTCAAAGGCAAACACTAGAACAAATCCTTTCTCCTTTAAAGGTTGCTTAGGCCAGGTATTTTGTCACAGTGACAGATAACCAACACAGAGGTTTAACAAAACGAATAGATCATTCGTCCTGTGAAGAATGAAACTTGTAACTTTTAACTAATGAATTTAATGACTTTTTTACTAATTCAAAATTGCTTCATTTTCAAGGATCAATTGTACATGCCAAAAATTCCACTTCAATGCTACTAAAAGTGAGGACGTCTGGTTCAGCATGAACTGTGAGTGTGATCTGTGGCACTTTAATTTTAAAACATAGTTGTGCATTGCACAATGATATTTCAGTCTGTGAATGGCCATATACACAACAGTCATCCCATATGACAATACTGCCCAGTGACACTGAAGCTGTCTCAGCTTGTGTAAGGACAGCCTATGAGTAGGACATAATGACACAACTGCCTGACCATGCACTTCACAGATAGTGTCCTTGCTGTTGGTGAGATGTCACCGTAATGGTATAGTAAGATGAAATACTTCTACTTTTGTTGTTACTATATTACTACAGTGACGACGACAATGACCTCCCTATACAACAGGTGTGGGCGCCAGGGTTTCATGTACCTTAATCTATTTGTTTCCTACAATAATCCTGAGAGGTAGGTTTTATTATTATCACTGTTATGAGAAGTAAGAAAAACAAACACATAGGTTCAGAAACTTTCCAGAAGACATACAGGTGGCAAAGCAACATTCCTACCCTGAACATCTGGTTTCAGAGTCTTTATCCTTAGTAGCCAAGCTACTTATCTATCACTGAGAATTGATCGATTCAGATCTTGATATCTGCATTCCAGTCTGTGACTAACTAGTTTCATGATCACTCAGGTCCTAATTTTTTAATGTGAAAAAAATTACATTAATAGCTAGCTTCATCATGGGGTCTGTGTGTTCTGAAAAACATAAAAAACTCATTTATTTATTAGGTTACATTGATAGAGGAGAAAAAGTAGAACTATAAAATAGTAAAAAGGCTTACACAGTTTCAAAGATGGCTATAAGCAATGCACAGACCAAATTTCTGGGTTTTTGTTATCTATGCAGAAAATGGAGCTGAGTTTAACTCAGTTGGTAGAGTGGTGCTCTGCATGCTCTGAGGCGCTGGGTTCAATCCCCAGCACTGAAAAAATGGAAGAAGGACCTGGCAGCCCACTCCCAAAAACCAATCAGCCATTGAAAACCTTTTGAATAACAGAGAAGCACTGACACAGGGCAGGGCACAGCACAGTGTCTGTAGTGCTTTGTTCTGTTGTACACAGGGTCACTACGAGTCAAACCCAACTCAAGGGCACCTAATAACAAACTTTTCTATCCTACCCTATGGCATAGCTATCAATCATGTAGAAGAAATGGGTTATCTGAGGAGGTCTTTAAATAACTGTTAGCAAAATGCACTAGAAAAGAATTCAAGAAAAGGAGGAGACTTCATTTCAAAAGGAGAAGAAAATAGAGGAGAGGCAGCATTCTGAAAAAGCGGCTGGGAAGAAACAAAGGAAGAAGCCTGTTGACATACAGAAAGATCCCACTCCATGCTTATGCAAATGAGGGATGCAAGTGTGTTCAATCCTGATTGGTCAGTTTTAAATAATGAGGGAGGCACCCATGCACATTCCAGATTGGTTTGTATTTACATATGACAGTAGATGTGGTTCATTGGTTAGGTCTGGGGAGCAAAATGAGAATTTCAGAGGCTCTATTTATGTTGGTAGCTGAATCAGGAACATTCAGGCAAGGAGCAAGGACCACCAAGCTCGGTCTTTTATTCTTGAAGGAACACAAAGTACCTATTATCACACGGGCATCAAATGGCTATCAGGCTCCATTCTGAATTTTAGACCCAATCAGCCACTTAGGACCCTTCTTGGAGATTGAGCTTTTCTTAAAGTTCATATAAAACAAGTGCAAATGGCTGACTTTGCTTTAGTGAGAAACATGCTTGCCTTCTAAGTGCCATCAGGTGGGGTCCAACTCATAATGACTCCATCTACAACAGAGAGAAACACTCCCCGACACTGTGCCATGCACACTATCTTTTTTATGCTTAAGCCGATTGTTGCAGTCACTGTGTCAATCCATCTAGTAGAAGGTCTTCCTTTTTTTCCCTCACGCACAACTCTCCCAAATATACTGTCCTTCTCTAGGGATTGGTCACTCCTAAAAACATGTCCAAAATATATAAGATGCAGTCTGGCCATCCTTGCTTCCACAGAGCACTCTGATTGAACTTCTTTGAGGACACATCTGTGGGTTCTTTTGGCACTCCATTATATATTCAGTATTTGTCTCCAGCACCATAATTTGAAAGCATCAATTGTTCTCCTGTCTTATTCACTGTTCAGCTTTCAAAAGCATATGTGACTGAAAATACCATGATGTGAATCAGGCACACCTTCATCTTCAGTGTGACATCTTCACTTTTCAAAAATTTAAAGAAGTCTTTTACAAAAACAGCTTTTCCCAATGCAACATGTCCTTTGATTCCTTGACTATTGCTTCCACAGGTGTTGATTGTAGAACAAGTAAAGCAAAATTTTGAACAGCTTCAATCTTTTCTCCATTTATCATGAAGTTGTGTACTGACCCAATTGAAAGGACTTTTGCTTCATTGATATTGAGGTGCTATCCATACTGATGGCTGTGTATGAGAGACATGGGCTAAAAGAACTTTGGTTGTGTTGTCTGTAAACAGCCTGACACCACCCATAAAATTAGGAGGGCCAGAGAAGCACAGTTTCATTGGTCTATAGTCAGTGGTCCCATTTGGAAACTTTGTCTGATTAATTCAGCTTCTGGATGTTAGCATACTCAATATTCATACAGTGCAAAGATGAACAATCTCACTTTTAGTTTGCTAATTAAGTTCAAATAAAAAATGGTACCATTTTAGTTGTTAGTCTTGCAAAGACAAGCATACTGTCTTCTTTCCCTCATAGACTCGGGGAAGACCTATTTCTATCTCACAAGCACAATGCGAAGAGCAAATTCCATTTATCTAATCAACATAAATGAGGAGGATGCAGATGTGACCACCACGCTGGCGGCCTTCGGTAGGTATTACAGCCTCGCCTCTTGGAGGTAAGGAGGCAGCTTTGCTCTTGAGGCTGCTGGGATGTGATCTGGCCTGGTGGACAATCAGGAGATGCTGCTCTTGTATTTTCTCTGCCAAGTGATCTGAATGAAGCATGTAGAAATCTCCCCACAGGAACCTATGGTGCAACCCATTGTTTTTGTCACTGGCAGGTTTCCAGTGACAAAAGGACAAAGAGTTCCTTCAGTTACAGGACTAAAAACTGCTTTACTCCTGGAACCAGTTGTCCATTCCGTTGCCACTAAACAGCCATTTGGAATATTGTCCTCTGTTTCAGTCCCTGCCCAACAGCATGATCTGATCCCTGAGGACTACAAGGCTTTCAAAAAGCTTATACAGGAAAATGAACTTCCAACCAAAAATATTATTAAAATCAGTGAAACGGGTAAGCTGTCATCTTCTTTTTGCTGTATTGGCTCATGCCATAGGAGAGTATAATGTTAAAAATATAAATTGGGTAGGGCACAGTGGCACAAGCCTGTAATCCCAGCAGTTTGGGAGGTGGAGGCCGGTATGAGACCAGACTCAGTCTGCGGAACTTAGTGAGACCCTGTCTCAAAAGTTAAAAAAAAAAAAAAATGGGCTGGGGATGCAGTAGAGAACCTACCTTAGATAATATATTTCATTAAGTTTTTGAGCAGAGCAAAAAATTGTAATCATGTCACCTCTTTTTGCAGACACCTGTCCCAGGGATGACATCTGGGTAAGTGGATATCCATTTGACACAGGTTCTTCCTGAATTCCAGCAGTAGATAAAGATGTCTGGCAACCAAGGATCAATTTGTAGATTCTTAGTCCTTCAGTACTATTGCAGTATTTCTTTGTAAAAGTTATTATTCACCCCTTAGCTGGATAACTGAATTTTTACCAATAAGGGAGGTTCCTTTGGCTCTTGAGTTCATTTTGTTCTTCAAGTTCCCATTCCTGGAGTGTTGTTTTTCCACCATGTGTGGCTAATACAGCACATGTGTTGATTTGTAACTGTCTGAGATCTGTGCTTAGCACAGAGAGATTTTCTGAATTTACTAAAGTGGATTGGGGAAGGAGGTGGACAGTGGCAAAGACAGAGATCTTCAGTTTGCCATGGTCACCCCTTGCCTCTGTGCCCGGGCTTTGGGACAGGGGTTCAGGAAGGAAGTAGTAGATAGATGGTTCATTTCTTTTTTCCTCAAGGATCTAGTATCACGGGTAGTTCTTGAAGGAGTAGACATAGATAAGGAAGCATGGATGGATATACAGGCAGATATGCAGATGGGTAGAATCTAACTCTAAATCAGATGCCATCTTTTCTTACTGATAACCTAAGATAGCCAGCAGATTGAAGAGCAGGGTCTGGGAAGGGGTGGCAGGTGCCATATTGAGCCACAAAGGTGGCAAGAAGCCACTGCGACATCCCAAGAGACTGGCAAGGAGATGGATGAGGAGCACAAGTCCTTTGAGCAGAGACTACAAGAGGAGCCAGGCGGAGTGGCCACACCCGTGACCCCAGTGCTGGGGGGACTGAGGCAGGAGGATCAATCACCACGAGTTCAAGGCCAGTCTGGGTTACATAGTGAGACCCTGTCTCCAAAAAAGGAAGGAAGGAAGGAAGGAAGGAAGATGGAGAGAGGGAGGGAGAAAAGGAGGAAGGGAGGAACGGAAAGAGAAAAGAAAAAAAGATAAGAAAAGGAAGGAAGGAAGGAAGGAAGGATTGATTCACGCCTGTAATCCCAGCCACTCTGGAGGCTGAGGCAGGAGGATCACAAGTTAGAGACCAGAGGCAGTCTGAGTAATTTAATAAGACCCTGTCTCAAAAAGTTAAAAAAAAAATGGGCTGAGGGTGCAGCCAGTGGTCCAGCACTTGCAAAGCATGCAAGCACAACGCCCTGGGTTCAACCCCTAGTACCAAAAAAAAGAGAGAAAGAGGGGGAGAGGGAGAGAGAGAAGAAGGAAGGAAGGGAGAGAGAAGAAAGAAACAGAAATAAAGAAGGAAGAAGAAAGAAAAGAAAGAAAGAAAAAAGACAGACAGAAAGAAAGAGAGAGAGAGAGAGAGAGAGAGAGAGAGAGAGAGAGAAATTACAAGAGGAGAAGAAAAAACCTCAAAGATCTCAAAGCACAGGTCAAAGGGCCCTGGCCATAGGTGAGATTTAAAAATCTGGAAAAAATTCAGCTGTTCCTTGTGCCTGAGATGAGGGGACCCTGGATTTCTACTTAAACATCTGGATTCCTGACATAACAGAGGAAGAATGAAGTGTTTTCTTAGACCCTGTTGTATATTTAAGAATAAAGTTTTATTTTAAAAAAATTATACACTTGCAAAAGTGAAGGAAGGAAGGAAGTCATCAAATTGAGGAGACTTTAATGCCATTAACTAATTTTTAAAATGGGAGCCAAGGCTACAACCTCAAATAGCAAGCCAGATGTGGTGGCCACACCTATGCTCCTAGCTACTGGAGAAGCTGAGCAGGAGGCTGAGCAGAGGGATCACTGGGCCCCAGGAGTCTGAAGCCAGCCTAGGAAACATAGTAAGACCCTGTTTCAAAAAATTCAAATTTAAGCCAGGCGCAGTGGCACACGCCCGTAATCCCAGCGGCTCGGGAGGTGGAGGCGGGAGGATTGCAAGTTCAAGGCCAGAGGCAGTCTGTGTAATTTATCGAGACCCTGTCTCAAAAAATCAAAAAAAAATGGGCTGGGGGTGCAGCTCAGTGGTCCAGCACTTGCAAAACATGCAGGCGCAAGGCCCTGGGTTCAACCCCCAATACCGAAAAAAAAAATCAAATTTAATTTAAAATAAAAATAAATCTCAAATAGTGCTGCCCAGTAGAACTTTCTACAATGACAACAATGTTCTGGATCTGCAGTGTCCAGTGTGGAAGCCAGTAGCCACATGTGGCTATTGGGCACCTGAAATATGACTAGTACAAGTGAAGCATTTGAGTTCAATTTTATTTAAATAAATTTCATTTTTCTTTAATTAGCTTAAGTATAATAGCCATATGTGCATAGTAGCTACCCTGTTGGTCAGCACTGACCTAGATTTACCTGATGCCAAAGTCAGTGGTCTTTCCAACATATCACATAGACCACTAAGATTTTATATAGTCTACAAACTCATGTTATTTCTTCTACATGTTAACTTTCAACATATTATGAAAACAATTTTTAAAGTTGAGGGGCGGGGGGTTCTAATGTTCTATAGCACAAAAAGGTAACTATATTAGATGGTAATTTCAAGATTAATTGACGAGGTAATTGATTTAATTAATTTCAAAATAACTATAGGAAAGCTGAGCAGGTGGCACACAGCTGTGATCCCAGGACTCAGGACATGGAGGAAGGAGGATTGCTGTGAGTTTGAGCCAGCCTGGCCTGCACAGAAAGACCCTGTCTCAAAAAAAATACACTTAGAGGAAAATAATTAGAAGAGTCCAGACACACACAAAAAAGTATAATACTTGAGGAGATGGAAATGCCAATTACCTTCGTATAATCATTACGCATTGTATACATGTATTGGATTAGAACACCGCACTCCACCAATAAGTACAAACATGTCGGTTAAAATAAAAAGTTAAATCCTGGTTGGGATTAAATTGTAAAGACAACTTTGACTTTATGAATAATTAGTAAACTCATGGCTGCCAGATCCAGGGAAGGTCCTGAGGGCACAGGATAAAGCCTCCATCCAGTTTAATGAAAGAGAGCGGGGATCACAGAAACCAGGTGTGCAGCTCCGGGGCGTGCTGACATGTGGCCCGAGAACAAAACGCCCCAGGCGTTGCCTCCCCTGGAGTCTGTGCAGACAGACTGCGTCAGATGCATTTGCTGACTCTCTTCTGTCTTGCAGCTCCTCTCTTTCTCACTTCAGCTAGGTGCGCATCATGTTGCAGCAGTTCAGTGCCTTCTGCTTCTGCGGGAGACACACCCCCAGTCGCTGGTGTACTTGACACCCTATAGACGTGTTCACGTGAAGAGAAATGGGCCTTGGCATCACACACGCTATTTTCTTTCTCGCCGGGAAGCTCTAGTTTGCAGCCTGTGCCTTTCCCCCCAGGTCCCTGACTTGTTTCTTCACCTTAGATTTTCAGCCTCCATTCAAGGGACAGGGTGTGGCTCAGTGGTACAGCATGTGCTTAGCAGTGAGTGAAAGGTCTTGAGTTCAATGCCCAGCACAACAAAAATTAAAGAAAATAACTTCATATAAATATCCTTTGAAGCCACTATCTTCTTATAGACAAAACAGCCCCACCCCCGCCAAGGTGTCCATGAAGCCTGCAACTGTTGTTGTACATGGCAAAAGAGGCCAGCAAGATTGCACTAAAGACCTGGATTTAGGGTCCCACCAGATGGGCCCACAGAGTCATAGGGACTTCAAAGTGGAGGAGGGTTCAGGAGCGTCAGAGCCAGAGAGAAAGTGGCAATAGAAGCCAAGGTTGGAATGACTCCCTTTGAAGGTGGAGGAATGAGCCCTGGCCAAGGGAAGGAGGCCCTCAAAGTCACAAAACAGATTCTCCCTACACCCTTCAGAGAGAACCAGCTCTGCCCACATCTTGGCTTTAGCCCGGCTAGATCCACACCAGACTTCTGGCCCCCAGAAGCGCAAGATAAATGGGTGTTATGTCAAGTCATGAAGCTTATGATAATCTGTTAATTTATAAATGCCTGTGTATTTAATAGAACTTTCAATCCCATATCCAAACAAAGATTGTTGTTGTTGTTGTTAGGTGCCGTTGAGTCGGTATCCGACTCATAGCGACCCTCTGTACAACGGGAAACACTGTTGTCAGTGCTTCTCTGCTGTGCATAGGGTTTTCAATGGCAGATTGATTTTTAGGAGGGGGTTGCCAGGTCCTTCTCCTTCTCCAGCTTCTGGTGTTCCCAGGAGGTCTCCCATCCAGGTACTAACCAGGCCCGACCCTGCTTAGCTTCTGAGATCTGACGGGATCAGATGCCACAGGGCTATGGCTGCAGGCAAACAATGATTAGTTAATACTAATATGAAAAGCGCAAAAGCTTTTGAAAGTCGTAGTGAAGGAGAAAATGCTAAACCACATTCTTGATTTTTTTGCAGAGTTTTTTTTCCAAGTGAATCACTGTCAAATAGAAATAGGGTCATGAGTTCCACATCAGCCTGGGTTACATCACAAGACCCTGACTCAGAAAAACAAAGAAAGAAAGAAAGAAAGAAAGAAAGAAAGAAAGAAAGAAAGAAAGAAAGAAAGAACGAACTTCCTCTACCCTTGATGTTCTGTTTGGGAACAAAAAAAGACATATTAGCGGGAGGAAAGTGCACACTCTTATTGACATTTCTATGCACAAAAGTTCACAGCAAAGAATGAAAACCCAAAGAAGCAGTCAGACTTGGGGATTCATACGTTCTTTCTTCTCTCCCCGCCCTGCCCCCAGTACTCAAAGGCTGAACCCAGGGCCTTGCACATACTTTGCTAGCATTCTACCATTGGGCTGGGATTACAGACACCTGGGATTACAGGCATGTACCACCACACCCAGAAATTCATACATCCTTTAAACAAGGTGAGTGGGCTGGGGCCTCAAGGAAGAGTGGATTGTGGGGAAATGATCGAGAAATAAGGGGCCAGTGGAGATAGAGCCATCTTAAAGGCTGTGCAAACTCGTCTTGGCGCTGATTCTCTATCTTCGGTGAAGAGAGTCGCTTTTCTTTCTGTACAGGGAAATTTCTGCCCTGTCACAAACTGAGGAGGAGAGAGAAGGAGACCACCTTTCCCCCTGTGGACTACGGCCTTCAGCCTTAAGTAACCCCTCAGCTGTGTTTGATTCTCTTTCCCCACTAGCCAGTCATAGTTAGGCCTTACTGTCAGTCAGAAGTGAGACCACCCACAGCCTCCGTTGCATTTTCATAGCACAAGCCTGGCCTCAAGAGGAAGGAGTAGAGGTGCTGGCCGTGGGGAGACACAGAGCAAATGAGCTGACCAACGTTCTCTGGAGCCGGACGGGCCACCACCGATCAGGAAGGCAAAGCTGCCCGGGAGGCCAGGGGAGCCACAGGCTCTGAAGTGGAGCCACGTGGCCAGCGGACTCGCTACGCCATAGAATGGCCCTGAACTGCAAGGTCCAGCTAAAAGCACCCCGGTATGGAGCCTGCCAGGGGCAGGGAAACCCAGCCATCCCACCCCTGGAGCTCAGCCCTCAGGACCCTAACTGAGGGGCAGAAGGGACAGGAGGAAGACCAGAGCTGAGGGACCTGCAGAACAGGACCATCTATCCACCGAATGGGAGCCTGCCCTTCATCCAGACCAGGATCCTCCTGCCATCCTCATGCGTGGGCTCTCAACACTGAGCGCCTACTTGTTCACCCTCACAGCCTGCTCCCACCTCGCAGGCCAGGACTGAGGTGCATCTTGGTTTTTTGTTTTGGTTTGGTTTGGTTTGGGGGGGGTTGTTTTTATTTTTGTTTTTGCGGTACTGGGGGTTGAACCCAGGGCCTCGCGCCTGCATGCTCTGCAAGTGCTGGACCACTGAGCTGCGCCCCCAGTCCATTTTTTTTTTACTTCTTGAGACAGGGTCTCGCTAAATTACACAAACTGCCTCTGGTCTTGAACTTGCGATCCTCCTGCCTCTGCCTCCCGAGCCGCTGGGATGCCAGGCATGCGCCACTGCGCCTGGTTTGAGATGTGCCTTGTCAGGAGCCATTCCTCCACTGTACTGCACTGCATTATGATGCACGTCCACCATGGCCCCCTCCTATCCCACACCATGTCATTACAGAGGGCAGAGGGACACTGGTACATTTCATTTATTTAATAGCTTATCCTCTTTCCCACCACTTTTGGTGAGGATTTTGCTCTTACTCCTTCACTTCCTGTTATGACTTCCATCTGTAGAACCCTATGTGGTGCACAGCTGGTGCCCGGAACATATTAGCCAAAGGACTCTGGGCCACTCAACAAAGATGGGACATCTGAGCATCAATAAAGGTAATAACTTCAACAGATAAAAATGCATTAATATATTTGGGTCCATTTGTTCATAGTGATGCTTAAAAATACAAAAAAAAAAAAAAATCAGTGAACTTTGAAGGGGACCATTCCATTAATTAAAATTGACAACTGGAGGGAGAAAATCAAGTACTATTTTGCTGTATCTGAGTGAACTGTTCTTTTGGGAGGGAAAGTAAATAATGAAGGAAATTTCTCCTTGTAGAAAGAACTCTAGGGCCAGGGATATAGCTCCAGCCCAGAATGCTTGCCTGGCGGGTGTAAGGCCCTGGGCTCCATTCCGGGCAAAAGTGGTGGAGGCTGAGAGGGAGGGAAGGAAGGAAAAAAGGAAGAGAGCTATTGCATGCAAAAAGAATAATGGAATTAGAACAGCAATGTTGTGTAACCCTAATGAATTGAATGATGTAAGGAATGGTCACTAAGGGCAAGTAAAATCACAAATATGATAAAAAGACACCATTTTCCTCTGGAGGGAAGTATACAACTTTACTTATAAACTGGGCTTGTTTTTAAGAAATGAACTTGAATCTCATCAGGCTTCCATATCTAATCACCAATTTAAAAGAAACTCAATGGGCACAAAAACATGCTAAATGATAACACAAGGGTGGGACTGGCAAAACAGAAACTAAGAAAATGTCACAGAACCAGCAATCAATAGCAGTGACACAACGGGGGGATGAGATAAGTAAAAACTTCAATTAACAAGGAATGAGAAGACACAGAAACCTATTGTAATAGGGGATTCACATCCATATGCAAAGCAGCAAGCTAAAGATCACCTAAGCACAGAAATGACAATGTTGGCCGGATGTTGTGTGACTTCATAAACGACAGTTGTTTTTAACTATAAAGGAATAGAGAGCTTTTAAAATCTCCATTGTTTAAGAATACATACTGGTATATTTATGGGTAAAACAATATAATGTTCTTAATTTTCCGCAAATCTACCAGAAGCAAGGGCGTGTGTGAAACAGGGTGTTGAGGGCACCAGAAGAGAAGTGAGTTTCTGAAAACACAGGGTGAAGAAGCAAGAGAAGCAAGTAGCGGTGGCGAAGGCAGGCAAGGGGCCGGACACCTCGCACCATGGTGACTGAGAAGAGCAGTCCTGGGCCCAGCAGGCAGCTCTGCCTGGCTCCTGGGCTCTTGGGTCTCAGGACCCTGGAAAAGAAAGGTTACACAGGTGGCTTGTGTGGGAAATACAGCAGGAAGAGCAGGAGGGTGGCGAAGAGCGAAGGGGAAAGAAGCACCGTGTGTCTGAGCTGGCAACCTGACACCGTCCCGGTGCCTGTCAGTCACCTCACCTCGCCTTCTTGTGGGGCGCTGTGTCTCAGTCCACGGCAGGACGAGGGCAAGCGCAGTTCAGGACATGTTTTGAGAGAGCCCACACTTCCAGCCTGCTGCGGCACGTTGTCACAACCGTTCTATTTTGTTATAAGTCATCGTTAATCCCTCACTGTGCCAGATGTAAGTTCACCTTCATCATCAGTGTCCTGTACAGGAAAGAGAACTGTGTACGCCCTGGGCTCAGCGCTGCGCAAGGCTTCAGAGGCCCCTGAGAGCCACGGGTGCTCAATAAAAATCACTTTAGGCCCATGGATCCTCTGAGTCCCTTTAAACAGCATTTCTAGAAAAAGCCAACCTGGAGAGGCAGAAAGCAGATGAGCAGCTGCCTGGGGGCGGAGGTGGGACAGAAAAGTAGCTCCACGCTGGCGACAAGAACTTGAGGAGCAACAAGAAAGATCTAAGGCTGGATCGAGGTGATGGTGGCCCAACTCAGGAAATGAGTAAAATCACTGAGCTGCGCACTGATGATGACTGAATTTTCCAGCCTGTACCTGTACCTGAATAAGCCTGTGAAGAACAGAAAAAAAGAAAAGAGAGTGAGAGAGAAGGAAAAGGGAAAACAGAAGAAGGAAAAAGGAATGGATTGCCCAAAAGTCCTGCCAGTCCAGCCTTTGTTTTGAGGAGACCCCCACCCCGTGGCCCAGGACTGCCCAGCCTGGCAGCTTCTCCCAGACCCCTGCTGCCCGCATTCCCAAGAACCCACTGCCTGACCTGGGAGCAGTGTACGTGGACCCCTCCATCCTGGAAGGAAAGGCCAAGTTGGACGGGGCTACCACGGAGGCGCCACAGGCCATAGACCACACCCCATGTCTGCTTCAAGACTGGTTCTATATCATGAGGTTAGTTCAAATGTTCTGACTCAATAAAGCATCTGGGGAGAACTGTCACAAGAATACTTACCTTGTGCGTTAGTTGTTGTTGTTGTTAGGTGCCGTCGAGTCGGTATCCGACTCATAGCGACCCTCTGTACAACAGGGGAAACACTATTGTCAGTGCTTCTCTGCTGTTCATAGGGTTTTCAATGGCAGACTGATTTTTGGGAGGGGGTTGCCAGGTCCTTCTCCCAAGCCTACAGCCTCTGGTGTTCCCAGGCGGTCTCCCATCCAGGTACTAACCAGGCCCAACCTGCTTAGTTTCTGAGATCTGACGGGATCAGATGCCACAGGGCTACGGCTGCAGGCTTGTGCGTTAGAGGCTATGTGAAAATTAGTCATTCAACCTGTCCTGTTCCCTATTGATAAGCATTACTTAAAACGCTTCTGAGTAACGTCCAAAACCACAAAACCGTGGCATGCGCAGCAATTATTCACTCCACGCCGTTCTGCCTCTCCCGGGGGTCTTGCCTGATCACCTGATGCCCAACCAATGGCACCTACATCTGAGCTGTGTGAATACATAGGAGGTTCCATCAGATGGGGGAGCAACAGCCTTCCCCTCTTTTTATATGCAAGATGGGAAGCCAGAGGATTAAATGTTTTACAAGCAAAATGAGTTAAGGTAACAAATGGTACAGCCTGAGACAGGAGGATAGGGAACTTAGGCCAACGTGGACTAAAGAATGAGACCTAGTCTAAAAAAACAAAATCAACTACCTGAAATCCACCTTTTCTAGCACCCAGGCCCAGGCCCATGGCAAATTTTTGTAGTAAAAAGTTCCTCACAACCTCCATTTTCCTAGAAAGAGAAAAGGAGAATCTTTCTGCATTAGCCTATTTTAGTCCCCATCTCTAACGTTTTTTAAAAGGTCCAACCAGCAAGATCAAAAGTGTCCAGTAAAAAGGCACCTCTTTGGCCTTCTAGAGGTCAGAGGTCATGACATCTTGTTGGAATGAAAGTTCTAGAAGGCTGTAATCATAGCCAGTACACGCACCTTCGGTTGGGTCCCAAAGGCAAGCCCATCCAGTCCAGTTGAGGTCTGTAACACCCTGCCCTGGTTCGCCCTCCTGACACTTCCCGCTGGCCGCTCAGAGCGCCTTCCTGTTAAATCGGATTTCTTCCTGGCACCCAGCAGCCTATAGCTTCTTGTCTGTCTCTTGCTAAAGACTTGAAAGTGTCAGGCACTAACTCTGGGTGTTGGGAAGAGAGCCACTGTGCCACTGAAAGTGTAAGGAAACCTGCAGTCAAGTAAGTTTTTACTGCCTTTAGCCCTTGAAGGCAGGTGGACTCCCTCTGCTGCAGACATTTTCCATAGGAGTTTTAGGGAGGCTGGGGCAGTGGTGGAGGGTGGGCCTGGTGTCAGCTCACCCCGGTGCCCTGCAGGCCATACACAAGCATTCCTGACACTGTGTCTATACCACTGTCTTGGCCAACCCTTCAAGTCAGGACTCTTTCCCTACAGAGCCAGTTAATCATTTACCTGCCTGTCCTTGGGGTGCCCCTGCCTCAGTTGTCAACAGGAGAGAAATCGCCATGTTCATCCTCCCCAACGTCTTACTGTCCCTCCTCTGAATCCACGAGATCTGCATCCACAGGTCCAACCAGCCACACACCAAAAAATTCTCAAAACTAGCCGGGCACAGTGGCACACGGCTGTAATCCCAGAAACTCGGGTGGCGGACTTTCTTGTTTGAATTTGGTTGGATTCGACCTTGACAGGGCATTGAATTGGCATGGCTCAACTGCAGCCACAGTCATCCTTAGTGCCCTAATCCCCCCAACTCCCAAACATACCCCACTGCGGGAAGGGATGAAGTCTGCTTTCCCCGTGCCTGGTGGCTGGCACTGGGACCATCTGCACACATCCCTTCGCGCACATTAACTCCTTCCCCACGCTTTTGGAAGGGAGGCTGAGGAACCTGAGTGAGGACAAGTCACCACCTGCTTTCTCGGTTTCTCTCTTTCCCAGCACCACAGGGAACCGCACTTGTCCAGATGGAGGCCGTTCCATCTGCCTGGGGCACATGGATGACACAGAGCAGAGCCCTTGGCTGCCGCAAAGTGGAGAAGCAGTATCAGGAGAAAGAAACCTTGGTTGCATTAGGGTCACAGGCCCTGGAAGTGTTTGCATAGCCTAGCCTGCCCTGCCTGATAAAGTTCCCAGCAATGTCAGCAATGTGTAAGTCTCAAAATATGAAGGAATGAGCCGGGCAGAGTGGCAGAAACCTGTGATCCCAGTGACCGGGAGGGCAGAGGCAGGAGCATCGCAAGGTTGGGGCCAGAGTCAACCTGCATAACTTAGCAAGACCCTGACTCAAAACAAAAAATGAAAGAATGGGCTAGGGGCACCGCTCACTGGTGGAACACTGGCAAAAATGTGTGAGGCCCTGGGTTCAACCCCCAAGCCCTGCAAAAAAAAAAAAAAAAAAAGACTGAATGAATGACTGGCAAGGAAGAGGAACAGGAGCAGGCTCAGAAACTTCCCCTGGGCTGGACACAGAGGCAGCAGCCACGTCTCAAACTTGCTCTCTCTCGCACATTCCTGTAACCAGGCTGGAGTGGAAGTCCAGGCCACAGCCTTTATTTCCTAAGGTCATAGTTCACCTACTCAGTGTGGGGTCACGGGAATGAGGAGCAAGGAACCGCAGAGACAGACGTCAAGGCCAGGAGAGCCTGGGGATGGGGGTGAGAAGGTGCCAGAGATAGAAGTGAAATGGGAGGGGCGGGCTAGGGACACAGAGGGCCACCGGGACAGATGGACAGACGGATAAGGACAGGCCCAGAGGCCTGGAGCCAAGTTGGGCAGGAAGAAGGGCGCCGGGACAGAGAAGTCCCCCTAGTCATAGCCCGGAGAGTCCTTGCTGGTGGAGGAGCCAGGCCGGGTGCTGGAGGCTGCCCCAGGGCTGGAGATGCCCGCCCTGCTGGAGCCGAGGCCTCCGCTGGACTCCGACCCCAGGCCTCCACTCTCTGTGCCTCCTGCGAGGCTGTCGTGGCCTCGGCTGGACTCCACATAGCCAGTGGAGCCCAGGTAGCTGCTGGCACTGACAGGCCTGAAGGTCACGTGGCCCCCGCCGTAGGCCTGGCCGGGCCCCAGGGCCACAGGGGAGCCCGCGTCCCGTGAGGGGGCAGATCCGATCAACTGGCCTGGGCTGGAGCTGGGGGCACCGAAGGTAACGTGGCCAGCGGGGCCGGCGCTGCGGCCTCTGCCCGTCCTGTGGCTCAGGATGGAGCCAGAGTTCCCGCTGCTGGTCTTCCTGGAGGTGGATGCGCCCAGGCCAGAGACCCGCCTGTCACTGGAGACCCGCCCCTCGGCCTCCGCCAGCTCCTTCTGCTGCGTCTGCTCCTGGGCCAGCTCCCGGAGCTCCACCTGGGGGTGGGGGTGGGGCAGTGAGGGCCGAAGACACCCATGCCATCCCTCCCCAGGGCCCTGCACTCACCAGCTTCACCACTTGGCCCAGCAGCTCCTCCTTGCTCATAGGGTAGTCATCTCTGGCCACGAAACCCGGGGTTTCCTCTCTAGGTGGGGAGGAAAATGGGGACAGTCCTTGCGTGACCCCCAGGCCGACGGCACCTCACTGCCATCCCATAGACCCTCAGCTGTTCATGGGCCAGCCTCCTCACTGGACACCCAGAGCCCCACCTTCCTACAGACACAGGAGACCCTGCCCTGGGCTCCAAGTGTCACTCGATCTGAGGCCTCTCCAAGTCCAGGCCACCAACTGCCCCCAAGCCCACCATCCCTTCTGCTCTGCCCACCCGATGGAACCACCTCCCCTACTCCTGCTACCGGCCTCACAGATTGTCCGGGGGCTGGGGTGCGGCCAGCTTTGGAGGGTCCTCTTGCCTCTGACCCAGCACCAGGAGGGCAGCATCAGTCAAGGAGCTGTGGCTCTAGGAGGGTTGGAGCCCAGTCAGCTCCAGCAGCACAGCCGGTCCAGGCCCAGCCCCAGTCCCACCCGGCCCCGCCCACCTGAGTGCCCAGGAAGGCCTGCACAGTCAGGAGCACCACCAGCCGCTTCTCAATGGTGCCCAGGAAGAGGCCCATGTCCCGATCCCGCATGTGTGTCTTGACCCCCAGGAGGTCACTGATGACGCTGCTGTCGCAGTGGGCCTTGGTGAAGAGGACCTGGATATCTAGGGTCAGGGCAGCCTGCGGTCAGCGCCCAGCTCTGCCTGCTCCCTGCCCATCCTGTGCAGACCGTGGCCGATGCTCCAAGACCGAGGGGGATGTGCTCTGTTCACCTGACCTCAGGGCACAGGGGGACACAGGACACCTGACATAGGCAAGGCCTGCTGACAAATCTCAACCAGAAACGACTCCAGGGCTTGGGGTCCCTCCCAGAGGAGCCCACACGCACGCACCTCAGCAGAGGCCGGAAGCCACGGGGCAGCCAGGGGCTGTTCATTCTTCTTTCCAGCATCAGACCCCAGCTGCACATGACTAAGCTCGTGGCTGTCCTTGATGGTCACTGCCCCACCCTTGGTCACTGTCACGACCCACACTCACAACAGCCAGCATGGCCCACTCGTATTTAATTAGCTCACCAGCTTCTGTTGATGAGGTTAGGGGCACTCACAGCCATGACAGGGACGGACAGCCAACCTTCCCCACTAGTGTCTCTCTCCTCTCTCTCCCTTTCTCTCTCCCTCTCTCTCTCTCTCTCTCTCTCTCTCTCTCTCTCTCTCTCTCTCTCTCACACACACACACACATGTATACTCACTTGTAAATTCAGAGACAAGGCTGTACGTGGAGTGCCCAGAGCATGCTTCCCACCACCACCTTTCCCCACCTCTGCCCTCAAGTTTCCATCGTACCCCATTATATGTTCAGTGACAATCCTATGGGTCAGGCACAGCCACCCCTTTTCCAGAAAGAGGAAACCATGCCAAGAGTTACAGCCAGCAGCACTGGCATTCAACCCCAGGGCAGCTTGACTCCCAAGCACTCCGCACAACTGCTTCTCTGAAAACAGGAAACAAGGAAGGGTGGACCAATGAGGGAGGTTTCTGAAGAAAGAAACTCCAGACCCGCACTTACAAATTAACTTGCAGTAGACCACACGCTTCAGGGTGAAAGCTAAAATAACAAAATTCTAGGAGAAAGCACAGAAGAAGCCTTTGCGACCTCACAGTGGTCAAAGACTTCTTAAGCAGGCCACAAAGTCACTAACTACAAAAAGAGTCTGATAAAGTACATCTCATAAAAACTACCAAATAAATTTCAGTTCATCACAAGAAAATAGAAAGGTCAACTATAACATGGGATAAAATATTTCCCAAAAGAACTGTTATAACAAGACAAACAGTCTGATTTTTTTTAAGCTGCACAAGACTGAACAGGAATTTCATAAAGGTATCCATCCACATGGCTCATACAGCCACCAATATTATAAGTCACCAGGTAATGCACATTATATTGAGACAGTAGTACAGGCACAACAGAATGGCTAACACTAAAATGGCTGGCAAAGGCCAAGCATGGTAGACTTCTATGATCCCAGAGACTCAGGAGGCAGGGGCAGGAGGTGGAGGCAGGAGGGTCATGAGTTCAAGGCCAGAGGTGGCCTGTGCATCTTAGCGAGACCCTGACTCAAAATAAAAAGGAGGGGAGCACTGAGGATGCAGCATCGTGGTGACCTCTTGCCTAACATGTGTGAGGCCCTGGGTTCAAATCTCCCAGTACCAGAAAAAAAAATGGAAATAAAAATGACAGACAGCATGAAGTGCTGATGTTGAGTGCATCAGGGACCCTCAGATGCTCAAGTGCTGGGTGTGAAGTGCCACACCAGTTCGGAGAACTGTTTAGCATTTTCTAATAAATCTAAGCTGGGATTTAGCTCAGTTAGTAGAGCGCTGCTTGCAGTCTCTGAGGGCCCAAGTTTGATTCCCAGCACCGCAAAATGGGAGGACGTGGCAACCCACTCCCAACGCAATTCTGAAACAGTCAGTCACTGAAAACCCTAGGAGGGTCGCTACGAGTCCGATTCGACTCAACGGCACCTAACAACAACAACAACAACAACAACAACAATAAATCTAAACATATACCATCCCCATAACCCAATAATCCCCCTTGCAGATATTTATGGACAAGCAGGTAGATGGATGGGGATAGGTACATGGATGGACACTGGATGGATGGATGGATGGATTGGGAGGGGTGGGTACATGGGTGGACACTGCACGGAGGGGCAATGGAGATGGCACAGTTTGATATGTGGGTGGATGGACAGGTAGATGAGACCTAAATGGTCTCAGTCTGAATGGACATGGGATATACTGACAAGCAAACGCATAAACTCAGTCACAGAATGCCTCTAAGTGGCCAGCCAGGACGGCCCTTAGTGAACTCATGGAATCCTTCCGATGAAGAAGGTTAAGGGTGGAGAAGGGCCCCCTAGGGTGCTCACCAGCCTTGAGCTTCTCCAGCTGCCCACGAAGGAACCGGCCACGGGCCTCCAGCTGCTCAGACTCCAAGCGCACTTTGTCCACTTGCTGCTGCACAGCTGTGACCTCCTGGTCCTGCTGCAGGCGCCGGGCCTCCTCTTCATCCCGCTCTCGGACCAAGGTATCCTGCATCTGTGGAGGCAGGGCCAGAGGCTGGGCCGGCTCCAGGCCTAGGGAGGTCCTAGGGAGGTCCTGCAACTGGAAGGAGGGGGCAGAGGGCAGGGGGCAGGTGAGGGAGAGTGGCAGGACGGGAAGGCACCAGAGGGCCCTGCTCACCTCTTTGATCTCTTCTTGAAGATTCTGCAGCTCCGAGTTCTGCTCATTGATGAAGTTAAACTCAGCGAAGTTGCGCTCCTCAGCTGGGGGAAGGGGAATGGGGGTGGTCCCGAGTGATGGAGACAGATCGCAGAAGGGCAGAGAAAGAGAGGTTGAGAAAGACCACATGGAGACAAAGGCAGAGAAACAATGAGAGAGAGGGAGAGGTGCAGGCAGATAGAGACACGGAGACACAAACGCAGAGCAAGTCAGAGTGAAAGACCCACAGAGAGAGCCACAAAGAGACACCAGGAGGCGCAGAAAGATGCAGTGGTGTAGAGAAAACAACACGCGTGAGAAAAGAGAAGCAAAGACCCCAGTCAGACAGCGGCTGAGTCAGGAGAGGGACGCAGGGGTAAGGGAGAGGTGAGGACAGGCAGTACAGAGTCAGATCCGAGGGCAACCCACACCCAGAGAGAAGGGCACAGACCCCAGAGAGGAGCGAGAGAGAGACAGGAGGGGTACTGAGCACGCAGGATGGGGGCAAGGCCGGGACAGACACCCGTCACAGCAAGAGGGCGGAAGCAGGCGGCGCGTCCCAGGCCTGACTCCTCGTTGCTGCGCAGGTGGAGGAGGCCCCAGGCCGGGGTAGAGGCGCCGAGCCCTGGCCCAGGCAGCCTGCACCTGACGCCTCCTGCCTCCGCCCAGCGCCCACTCACCCTCCAGGTACTTCTGCACCAGCAGGTCAGGGTCGCTCTCGCCAGTCAGCTGGGACAGTTTATGCAGGGCATCCTCGAAGCGCAGCACCAGCTTCTCTTGGGAGGTCTTGCGGAGTCCCATGGCCACCTCCTGGGCTGAGGGGGGTGGGGGCGCGGTGGGGTCCAGGATCCACCCCAGGGCGCTGCGCAGTAGCCTCAGCCCCGCCCCTATCAGGCGGCTCAGCTTTCTGATTTTGCTCCCGCTGAGATGGTCCCGCCCTCTCCGACCAGGCTCCTCCCACCCGGCTCTGCCCCGCCTCTTCCGGGCATGGAGAGGCCTGTGGACCAGCGGAGCCTCACCTCGCTGCTCGCGCTTCTGCAAGACGGCGGGGTCCGTCGGCCGGTCATTGTTCTTGAGCTTGAGGAAGCGATGCAGCTGCTCCAAGTGCGATATCTGTCGCTGCAAGATCTGCGCCTCGGTCTCGTTCTGAGCCACGTCCTTCTCTGCCCGCTCCCGCAGCATGCCCATCTTGGTCTTGGCCTCCTCCCTGCGGGGACGTCAGGGGGCAAGGTCCAATGGCAGTTGGACTGGGGTCAGCCCAGGGGCCTGGGGATGAGCAGTGTCAGCTGGGGTCAGCCTGGGGCCACAGGGATGGGACAGAATCAGGTCGCAGTTATCCTGTGCCCACAAAAAGCAGAGATGTCTAGGTCCCCAGAGCTGGGTGAGGATGGGCTGGGGGCAGAGCCTGGGCTGGGGTGAGGGGCCACTGCTGCTGTGCACACGAGCGCGTATAGAGACCAGGGCTTGTTATGTGGCCATCCAGTAGGTGAAAGATGGTGACCGGGCCAGCAAGAGATGGCCCCCGTCTCAGCCGCTTCAACCTAGGCGCTGAGGTCTTGTACTGGAGTCTGGAGGTCATACGCTTGGACATTTTGGGGCCCTGAGGACAGGTAGGCCACGTTGCCACCACCGGCGTGCACACCCACAGGGGCACTGCAGACACCTTGGAGTCACAGTCCCTGAACATCCCCTGCCCTGCTCCCTGTGAAGATGGCTTTAAGCTGTGACATAGTGCAGCCGACTGTGAAGTCGGGGTACACCGAGCCCACACTGAATTCACCGGCCACCCGGACCCTGACTTGGGAGAAGCAGCAGTCACCCCAGCGTCCCTGACCAAGGACCACTCCAGTTTCCACCCCACACCTCTGCCCACCTGGTGCCTCTGCCCAAGCCAATGTGCGTTCTGATGCCTTCAAGGCTACCGTGGGCCTGTCTTCCTGGTGCGAGCCATCCCCTGACCACCACAGGCCCCAGCCCCAGTAAGGGTGAGGACAGATCTGCAGGGCTCAGGGCCTGGTTCTTTCTGTGCCTATGGCTCCGCACTACCCAAGGCCCCCACCTGCTGATGCCCAGGCCTGAAAACACGCTATATATCAGCAGCCAGGAGGTGGAGGAAGGTAGCCGCCATCGTCACCACCTGGAGGCTCAGACAGGGAAAGGAACCTGCCCCACTTCACCCAGCAGCGGGAGACAGGCCCGGCCCCTCCCCTTGGGTCCAAAGCACCCTAGCCTTACAGCCAGTCAGGCTCCCCCTGCAGGTAAAGTGAAGAGTGTTGGCAGGGGCTCACAGCAGCTCCTGGCTTCCACACCTTCTCACCTGAAGGCAGCCTGCGAGAAGCTGCCCCTCACAGCCAACGCTGATAAAAAGCAAACCAGTCTTTCCCACTGCCTGACGCCTCCTGGACCCCAGGCCTCGGCTCCTGGCACCATCTGCACATCATCTTAATTCTCACTACGTCTGCACACGGAGAGCCACTGGCAGACAGAGACCACAGAACTCTTGTAACTTCACACGCCCAAGGAGCAGAGCCCTGCCGGGGAGCTGGGGGGCGAGGCACTGGGCACACCGCCAGGGCCAGTCGAGGTCTTGCTGGTCTCTGTCTTGACTCCCAAGCCTCCCTGCTGCTGCTGCATGAAAAGGTGTGTGCTGGGTCCTCTGACTCCACCACCCTGCAAGCCTCTTGGACCCTACCTGGCGGTGTAGGCGGAGGTGGAGGAGACCATGAGGGTGCCGACCTTCTGCCTCAGGAGGTGGATCTCCTGCAAGGGAGGAGCACAGAACAAACGCTGCTGCGCACAGAGCCCTGCATGCTCTGAGTCCTCCCTTCAGGCTGGGCGTCTCCCTCTATGAAGCGAAAGCCCTGCATCTGCCAACTGCGGGCCACCCTCACAGCTGGGGAGAGGGTCTAAGGAGGTCTGGTGTAGGAGGAAGGCCAGAGGGGCCAGAAACCTCCCTCAGGTAACCGAATGAGAACTGACTAAGCTCTGAATGGGCTCAGAGACCTATGTGAACTTCCTCCCTAGGGTCTGGATGGAGTTTGACCCCCAAAGGGTCACATGCGGGAGATGGCCATGTTGAAAGGTGGCGGGACCATGAACAGGTGGGGCCTGGGGCAGGGTGATTGGGTCATGAGAGGTGCTGCCCTCAGAGGTGGCTAAAGACATTCTGATGGATCCCAACTCACTTCTTGTGAGAGCTACTCCAGCCCCTCCCCATTCTCCCGGGCCCCCTGTCTCATCATGACATCCCCCTCATGCCTACATTCTGCCATGATGCCATCTGCCATGATAGGACACAGCCCAGGGGGCCTCACCAGAGCCAGCGTGGTGCTATTTGGACTATCAACCTCCACAGCTGTGAACTAAACACACTTCCTCTCCTTAGGAAGTCTCCAGCCTCAGGAATTTTGCTATAGCAGCAGAATAATACACAGTAGCCACACGTTCTGTTTTCTAGTCCAATGGAAATGTCCACAGGCTTACAGGGAAAGGGTCTTTCAAGAGGAAGAAAGGACATATTTACACACGTATACATGCAGGTACAGATATACAAATACGCACCCATGTGCACACTCAAACACACACACACACATTTACTTTTGCAAAAAGAAACCCAGGATGGATAACCATAAGCTAAGGAAACAGGCACCCATAGGGACTGGATGAGAAAGATGTAGAAAAGATTGGGAAGTGCTGATGTCTCCTTGGGATACCTTTTGAAATAGTTCTGCTTGCTTTGGGTTTTTGTGGCACTAGAGATGGAACCCAGGGCCTTGTGGTAGGCACACACTCTACCACTGAGCTACATCACCAGGCCTTGATTTTTTGAGATGGGGCCTCACTATATAGCCCCAGCTAGCCATGAAGGCATGATCCTCTTGCCTCAGCCTCCCAAGTGCTGGGATCACAAGCATGCACCACACCCAGCCCTTTTGGGACAGTTTTGATTTGGGAGCCTGTGAAGGCTTTACAAAATCATAAAGAAAAATCAACAAAGACAAGAGAAAACTAAGTCTGAATACAAACAGAAATAAATGAACCCAACTGTACTGGAAATGAAGGACAAAACCGCACAAAGAGCAAAAAATAGAAGCTAAGCCAAGTAACTAGAATAATCTGAATGGACATATGGCTATCCTACCATCCAAGGAGAAAACAAACTACAAATAAATCTGGAGGCTTGCTTCCTAGGTTGGAGGGAGGGCGCAGCTACAGCAATTCCAAAGCCGGGTGTGTTCTGTGAACGAGCAGATGAGGACACAGGTGCGGCTGGGAGCAGAGGAGAGGAAGCAGGCCTCATTCAAGGAGACCCAGAGGCACTGCTCTGAAATTTGAGGCACCACAGGAATGAGTGTTTCTTAGGCAAAACCCCTCAAAGCAGCAACACTTCGGCAGCCATGAGGCCCCGAGGTGCCTGAGTTTGTTTCCAACACCAAGTCCACACAGGAAAACCGGGACTCTGGGGAAATGGCAAACCGCAGGACTGCAGCAGAGCGAGGACGAGGTCACATGCACTCCCTGTGCCAGAACATCAAGTGCTCAGAGAAGATCCGGAGAGCTTGTACAAAGGGCACAGCGTCTGCCCCGATGGCATCCCTTAGCCAATCTGCAATGCCCAGACATCAAGGTCAGTGATGGCAGTCATGGGTTATGACATCAAAGAAAGAAAGAAGGTGCAGGTGCCCTTGATGACACGAATACCCACGGGAGCAGAAGCCGAGCCTTGAGGAAAAAGCTGTCTCGTAAATGCAGAAAAGATGACAAAGCAGAAAAGTCACCACTGTGCAGCCATTGCAGTATGAGTTATTCAGGCAAGAATCATTGCCGGATGCAAAAACAGTGCCATGAAAGCAAGTCGGGGGACAGATATTTACACAGCCCTAAAGAATCTCCCTGGGGACTACCTATTCATCACAGAGGAAAACTCCACACTGGAGAACCAGGGCTTTCCACGTGATCAAAGAGACCGTCATTAGCTATGGGACAAACTGACGTCAGCTGCCTCCTTCTCTCATGTATACAAAGGCACACTGCCAGGCCACACCTTCTACCAAACACGTAGACCCTGACTCTAATCAAGAAGAGCCGTCAAATCCATGTGGAGAGACCTCGAACAACACAACCTGGGTTGGTGCTTCCAGAATGTCAGGGTCATGGAGACAGGAGCTGAGGCACCATTCCAGGTGAATGGGGCCAGGAAGACAACTGCAGCGTGGGACTCTGCTCTGGAGCCCACAGCAGGAAGATCAAATGGGCTGCAAAGGACAGCATGTGGAAAAATGGATGACCTTGAAATATAAACTACTTTGAATTCTAAGAATGTTAAGTTTTCTGACTTGAACTCCTGTGTGTATATGAGAGAAAATGGGGTCATTCCTAGAAAATACACACTGAAGTACTTAGGAGTCTACAGTATAGTGTTAAATCATTTAACAATCATAATAGATCACTTTCAGCAAAGATAGTAATTACATATACGTGTATACAGAGAGAGAGAGAATGTGGCAAATTATCAATCTTGGTGAAGGACATATAGGAGTTCTTTGTACAGTCTTACACCTTTTCTGTAAGTTTGAAGTTATTTCAAAATAAAAGTGAAAAGGAGCAGGGTGGCAAGGAAGAGAGGGAGAGAGGGTAGGATGGCTCTTCACAGGACTTGGAGGGTCATTAAGATTCCCTGGAAGATACGTGGCCCGGCTTGCTCTTTGGCTGTCCTGGGAGCTGACATTGAAAATGACTTGTCTGCTTCCTGCAAGCAGAAATGAGGCTGCGGTCCTGTGAGAGGCGCCCTCCAGCACTACCCAGGCCTCCCTGCTCATGCGGGGCTGGAGTGCAGGACAGGGAGGGGAAGAGCTGCCGGGAAGGCAGGCCCCGCCTCCTGACCTTCTTCAGCTTGTGGTCCATGCTCAGATAGCGGCCCCTCTCGATGAGCAGCAGGTCCAGCTCCTCCCGCAGCGATGCATTCCGAACCAGCTGGATGTCAAAGTGACAGGTGACCTGGGGGAACAGGGGACAAGCGTTCACGAGGCCTGGCCCACCTCCCCTGCTGACTCAGCCAAGGAAGGGGCATTTGTCAGAGATGGAGGCCCCTTTGTTTCCTCTTAAGGGAATGTGAGGGTGCCGGGGCCCCTCAGTCTCCTTGGGAACATCCGGCCCTCGGGATCCCTTCACCTGACCGCTCTCTCCACCCTTCCCACGGCTCAGGTCTCCTCAGCCCGAGTTCCAGCCGGGGGAGGCCCCAAGGCTGCCTCTCACCCTGTCCAACTGGTCTTCTAGGATCCTGATCCTGTGCCGGGTCCTGACCTTCTGACCAGTGGTGCATCCTGGAGCTGCGGCATCCTTGCTCTGTGTGAGGAGCCGCGCCTCCCACTCCTGGATCTGGAGGGGACAGCACAGTGCATGTCTGTTGCCTGGGGAGACAGCCTGGCCACCGTCTGCTGGCCCTGCAGCCCCAGCGCCATGTGGGAGTCCGGTGGTGGGTCGGAAATGCCCGACAGGGTTTCCAGAGCGGCTGCATCACTTTACACTCTCACCAGCACAGAGCTCCATGCCCTCCACAGCCTCCCCAGTGCTCCTGAAGCTCAGGCCTTGGAGATTTCTGGTACATTCTGGATGCAAGTTCCTTATCAGATATATGCTTCTCCCAGCCCGGGGCTTGCTGCTCCACTCCTTGCCTCCTTTCCCAGCCTCTAGAGATGGGATTCTTTGGCCTGGGGATTCCTCAACTCGTGGTAGAATCACCCCAAGCTCTGTTCCCTCTCCCTTCTCCCCACTCACCCTCTTAGATTCATCCTCCTGCTTCTCATTTACGAGGCCCATTGTGGAGATGCTGGGTCTGCATGTAGTCCAGGGAGACCTCACCATCTCAGCATCCCTAATCACACCCCCTAAGCCCTCAGGCCTTGTCAGGTAGCACAGTCACAGGCTCCGGAGGTGAAGACATGGTCCCTCTCTGGGGAGGCATTATTCTGCTTACCACACTTCCCTAAGTGAAGTCCACATCTTTGCTTTTTGTTATAGGTTTATTACCCGTTCACGCACCCCTTTAACAGAAGCCTAGCTTGGCCTGGTTTTGCACTTTATGTAAAGGAAATAATGCTGCATGCATACTGTTCATCTTGCTCCTCTCATTCAAATGTTTTTGACATTCATCCATGTTCCTGTATGTAATTATAACGCATTTGTTTTCCATTGTTGTATACTATTTCATTATACAAATATACCACAGTTATTTCATTCAATTATCAATGGACTTTGGGTTGTTCCCTGTTTGGGGCAGTCAGTGTGAGTAACGTTCCTACCAACATTCTTCTACAGGAGTCATGCTTCAGGTGCGCCTGGTACACATTCAGAAGTGGAGTTTCTGGGTGAGTGGAAAGAAGGTTAACAACAGATCTAAACCCCTTTTCTGTAGGAAAGATTCTGGTTTACTTCCTTCCCACACTGTTTCTATGGAGACATATGGGGTTAAGGTAAATAGCAAATGCCACCTGTGTTCCCAGGCAACAGTGTTTAATATAAACATGGCCCTGTTCGGCAGGAGAACCCAGCCACCTATGCAGTGTCACACAGCTGGGGTACTCCCCAGACAGCCAGGACATTACTCTTCCTGCCCCGCTCCTTTCAGACAGTTAAGTGAATCTGGGGCCAAGTTACAATGTATCAGGCCCCACAAGTGAGACTGTCAGGCTGAACCTCAGACTCCTTGTGGTGGTCATACTAAGAGGACATGACGGTGGATAAGAGTGCAAATCTGTCTTCAAATTTAATAGAAAATGGAGGAAATCTTGTGAGAATATATACTACATTGTGATGGTCTCCACTGTGTCTTCCTCCCCAGTGCTTGTTATTTTCATTCAGACACTAACATTTGGAAACCTGGCAAGTGTTTAATGATTTTAATTTGCCTTTCTGATTACTAATGAGTAATTCCTGTATCTATTGGACATTTGAATTTCTTATTTTGTGATGTACCAGCTTTGACTACTTTTGTAATTGGACTGACTCTTGAATGATACATAGGAGCTCCTTATATATTCCTAATACTAGTCCTTTGTTGACCATATGTGTTGCAAATAACTGCATCCATTACATGACTGACTTTGCACATTCTTTATGATTTCTTTCAATAAACAGAATTTATCAGGTTTAATGTCATAGAATGTATCAATCTTTTCCTTTAGAAGTAGTATTAAAATTTGAAGACAGACTTACCTCCTCTGAGTATGACCACCCTGCCTGGAACTTGGTTGGAACCCAGATAACATGTGTTGAATGGATGGAGGCTACCAGATAACTACATCCTCTCTTCACCTCACAGAAAACTTCCCAGGCCTCTAGTTTGGGGGCCCTCGCATCACCTGACCTACAATTCTCCATCGTCAAGTTTCTTAGGGCAAAAGGATCCACGGAGTCAAAGCTGAGCATGGTGGCCATGCCTATAATAGAAGCACTAGGGAGGCTGAGGCAGGAGGATCCAGACTTCCAGACCAGCCTGGGCTACATTGGGACACCTTGATTCAAAAAAGAAAAAAAAATCAAAGTACATGATACATTTGTACGATACTGTCATAATGAACTTCATTATACTGTACACTAATTAAAAGAAAAAATAATTTTGAGAAAACAAAAATCCATGGAATCAAAATAGCAAGATCACCTGTGTAGGCCTGACTGGGGAGTTTCCACAAAAGGACAAGGGACGCCAGTTATAGCAGCCAAGACCTAAGTCGATGTACTCCCATGAACCAGCCAGAAGCCTGACTGTGAAAATCAAACCTCAGCTTCCAAAAGGCAGGCAGAGTGATACCAAGAGCTGTAAAAACAGACCAACTGGAAGTCAGATGTAATAAAACTATGGACCATGGGATGGACATGTGACAGGCACCTTAATGACAGACTGTGATAGACACCTAATGATGGACTGTGACAGACCCTGGAATGATGGGCAGACACCCTAATTCCTAGAACCTGTGGATGTGCTGTTACCTTAAGTGGCCAACATGTGATAAAGTTAGGGACCCTGAGGTGAGGATGTGACCCTGGATTACTCAGTGTGCCCAGTCTCATCACAGGGTCCTACAGAGTGAAAAGGGAGACCAGAGGGTCAGAGAGGAGATCAGATGACAAAAGGAGGCTCAGAGTGATACAACCTGAGGAAAACCCCACTGGCCACGGCTGGCTTTGAGGTGGAGGAAGGGGCCACTAGCCCAGGGCTCTGGGCAGCCTCTGGGACTTGTCAAGGGCATGGAAAGAGATTGCCCCCTGCTGTTGTTGTTCTTAGGTGCTGTTGAGTCAGGTCGGACTCATAGTGACCCTATGTACAACAGAATGAAACACTCCCTAATTCTGTGCCAGGCACAGGATCTTAATTATGTTTAAGCCCACTGTTGCAGACACTGTGTCAAACCACCTAGTTGAGGGTCTTCCTCATTTTCATTGACCCACCACTCTCCCAAACATGATGTCCTCCAGGAATTGGTCCCTCCTGACAACATGTCCAAAATATGTCACCATCTAGCCATCCTTGCTTCCAAGGAGCAGTCTGGTTGCACTTCTAGGACAGACCTATTGGTTCTTTTGGCAGTGCATGGTATATTCAGTATTCATCTCCAGCACCATAATTCAAAAGCATCAATTCTTCTCCTGGCTCTTATTCATTGTCCAGCTTTCACAAGAATATGATGCCACTGAAAATACCATGGCATGAGTCAGGCGTGTCTTTGTCTTCAATGTGACATCTTTACTTTTCAACACTTTAAAGAGGTCTTCTGCAACAGCTTTTCCCAATGCAATGCATCTTTTGATTTCTTGACTGCTGCTTCCATGATGGTAGACTGTTGATTGTAGGTTGGTGATTGTAGAACCAAGTAAAGCAAAATCTTAGACAACCTCAATCTTTTCTCCATTTATCATAAAGTTGTTTATTGACCCAGTTGTATTTTTGTTTTGTTGACATTGAGGCATAATACATACTGAAAGCTCTGTTTTTTTTTATCTTCCTCAGTAAATGTTTCAAATCCTCTTCATTTTCAGCAAGCAGAGTTGTGTCATCTGTATAATGCAGGCTATTAATGAGTCTTCCTCCAATTATGATACCATATTCTTCTTTATAAAGTCCAACTTCTCAGATTATTTGCTCAGTATAGAGATTGAAGTTGTTGTTAGGTGCCCTTGAATACATACAACAAATGAAACAGTATTGTCAGTGCTTCTCTGCTATTCATAGGGTTTTCAATGGCAGATTGCTTTGGGGGAGTGGGTTGTTGGGTCCTTCTCCCAGGGCTATAGCACCTGGTGTTCCCAGGTGGTCTCCCATCCAAGTGCTAACCAGGTCCAACCCTGCTTAGCTTCCAAGAGATGATGAGATCAGACACCACAGTGGCAAAGCTATAGACAGAGACTGAAGAGGTAAGATGAAAGGATACAGCCCTAACACACACCTTTCTCCCTTCTCGACTTTAAACCAGGCAGTGTTTCCTTGTTCTGTTCTAACATCTGCCTCCTCATCCATGTACAAATGCCTCATGAGTACAATTAAGTGTTCTGGTATTCCTTTTTTGCAGTGTTATCCATAATTTTTTATGATCTGCACAGTTAAATGCTTTTGCATAGTCCATAAAACATAGACAGATATCTTTCTGGTATTCTCTGCTTTTAGGCTAATATCTGTCTGACATCAGCAGTGATGTCCCTGATTCCATGCCCTCTTCTGAATCTGGCTTAATTTTCCAGTAGTTCCCTGTCTATACACTGCTGCAGTCACTTTTGAATGACCTTTAAAAACATCATTCAATAGTTTTTATATTTGGTTGGATTCCCTTTCTTGGGAATAGCCACAAATATGGATCTCTTCCAGTCAGTTGGCCAGGTAGCTGTTTTCCAACACTCTTGGCATAAACAATTTAGCATGTCCAATGCTTCATCTGTTTGTTGAAACATTAAAAATTGGTATTCCCTCAATTCCTGGAGCCTTGTGTTTTGCCAGTTCCTTCAAGGCAGCTTCTACTTCTTCCTCCAGTATCACTGGCTCCCAATCATATGCAACCATATTTTGGTATAATGACTCTGTGTATTCCTTCCATCATCTTTTGATGTTTCCTGTGTCATTTAAGATTTTCCCAAAAAAAAAAAAAAAAAAATTTCCCCGTAGAATCCTTCACTATTATCACTTAATGCTTGAATTTTTCCCTCAATTCCTTAAGCTTGAGAAAAACAGAGCATGTTCTTCTCTTTTGGTTTTCTATCTCCAGCTCTTTGCATATGTCATTATAATATTTGATTTTTTCTACTTAAGCTGCCCTTTGAAATCTTCTGTTTAGTTCCTTAACTTCATCACATGTTCCTTTTGCTTTAGCTGCTAGATGTTCAAAGGCAAGTTTCAGAGTCTCTTTTGACATGTAATTTGGTCTTTTCTTTTTTTCCTGTCTTTTTAATAACTTTTTGCTTTCCTCATGAATGATGTCTTTGATGTCATGCCGCAACTCCTCTAATGCATTAAACCTATTCTTGAGGTGGTCGCTGAACTCAGGTGGGATGTACTCAAAGTCTTACCTTGGCTCTAGTACCCTTGTTCTAATTTTCTTCCATTTCAGTCTGAACCTGCATATGAGCAGTTGATGGTCTGATCCACAATCAGCATCTGGTCTTTTTCTGACATTTGATATTGAGTTTTTCCCTCATCTCTTTCCACAAATGTAATCAATTTGGTTCCTATATGTTCCACTTGGTGAATTCCATGTGTATAGTCATGGTTTATGTTGGTGAAAAAATGTGTTTGCCATGAAAAGGTCATTGGTCTGACAAAATTCTATTATGCAATCTCCAGCCTCGTTTCTGTCACCAAGGCCATATTTTCCAACTACTGAGCTCTCTTTGTTTCCAACTTTTGAATTCCATTCACCAGTAATTGTCTGGACATCCTGATTGTATGTTTGATCTACTTCAGATTGCAGGAGCTGATAAAAAAAAAAAATCTTTCCTGTCTTCATATGTGGACTTAGTGGTGGGTGTGAAGTTTGAATAATAGTCATATTAACTGGCCTTCCATGTGGGGCATATGGATTTTATTTTATCACTGACAGAATTGTACTTCAGGACAGAGCTTGAGATATCGTTTTTGATGATGAATGTAACCCCATTCTCTTTAATTTTTCATTTCCAGCATAGTAGACCATGTGATTATCTGATTCAAAATGGACTATGCCAGTCCATTTTAGCTCACTGATGCCTAGATGTCGATGCTTACATCCTCTATTGATGACTTATGATGACCTCCTTTTGATGACTTATAACTTTTCTAGATTCATACTACATACATTCCATGTTCCAATTATTAATGGATGTTTACAGTTGTTCCTCCTCATTTTGAGTCATGCCACATCAGCAAATGGAGGTCCCTGGGGCTTTACTTCATTTCTGTCATTAAGGTAGACTCTAATTTGAGGAGGCAACTCTTCCCCAGTCATCTTTTGAGTGCCTTCCAATGTCAGGGGCTCATGTTCCGGCACTGTGTCTGACAGTGTTTCTCTGCTATTTATAGGATTTTCAATGGCTAATTGTTTTGGGAGTGGGCTGCTAGGTCCTGCTCTCTATTCTGTCTTAGTCTGGAAACTCAGCTGAAACCTACTGATCTTGCTGGTATCTGTAATACCAGCAGCATAGCTTTCAGCATCACAGCTACACGGAATCCCCCACAGTACATGTCTCCTGCAGCCTCCATAAAATGCAGCCCTGCCAACACCCTGATGTTAGACCAGCGAGACCCATCTCAGACTTCAGACCTCCAGAACTGCAGGATTCTGCAGTTATTTGTGACAGTAGCAGTAAGAAACTGATACACACCACCAAGATGAGAAACATTCAAACCCTACTGAGCCAATATTGTGCAAGAAAGCATTTGTTCTAGACAAGCAGAGGTTTTTGTTGTTGTTGTTTTTGGGTTTTTTGTTTTGTTTTGTTTTGTTTTTTATGAAGAAAGAAGCTGCATGTGGTAGTGCAGGCTTGTAATCCCAGCACCTCAGGAGGCAGAGGCAGGAGGATGATAAATTGTAGTCAGAGGCAGCCTGAGTAACTTAGCGAGACTCTGTCTCAAAATAAAAAGTAAAAAATGAACTGGGGGTGCAGCTCAGTGGTAGAGAACTTGCAAAGCATGGATGAGGCCCTGGATTCAATCCCTAGAACTGGAAAAAGTTTACAAATAGCAGAATAAATCCCACATAGAAAAAAGTATCACTGGGGAAAGTTTTGTTTCAGATGTGTGTACACATGTGTGTTTATATCTGCGTGTGTGTGTGTGTGTGTGTGAGTCTCAGTGTCTACGAACTGTATCACAAGGAGTCATGGTCATAAAAATTTGAAAGATTCTGGCCTAAAAAAATCACATTGTTTGCAAGTAGCCAGGTCCCCAGGCACTAGGACTAGAAACTAATCTAAACTTTGCTGTATACCATCATCCTCTTTCTGCTGATAAAAATAAACTAGGAGCCAGGGCTGGCGATATGGCTCAGTGGTAGAGCACTTGCCCAGCATGCACAAGGCCCTGGGTCTGATCCTCAGTACCGCCAAAACAAAACAAACCCAGGCAAGTGAAGAGCTGCCCATTGCAGCACAGCTCTGAGGGGGCAGGACCAGGATCCCAGTGCGACTGTGCTGCCTCAGAAGGTGAGCCTTCCACAATTAGCTTTCCAACCCCCCTCTGAATGCCTGAGATGGTACTGAGCACCAGACACCCACACTCCTAATGACCACAATCATGCAGGGCGTGCGCAGTCTCCATAGGAGGACAGGAAGGCCAGGCGTCTCCAACCACGCCACGAGCAGGTCCACGTAGACGCCTTCCCTCGGAACCCACCTGCCTGTCCAGGGCTCTGCACTTCTCCTGCAGCTCCTGCACTTGGGCCTGCACCTGGGCCCGGCACTTCAGCAAGCGGTCCATGCTCTCCAGCCGCTGGCTGTCCTGCAGCCGCTTGGCCTGAGTCTGGGCCACGCTGATTTGCATCTGGAGCTTGGCCCGCAGCTCCTCCAGCTGCCTGATCTCTTCGCTGCGTAGCAGGAAATGGAGGGGAGGCCGGCAGGGGGCAGGGCTCAGCATGACGGACGCAGACTTGCCCTCCTTCCCCGCCCTTTCCCCCTGCCTTGGCCCAAAAGTCCTCCTGCGGCCCCTCACCCTCTCCGCCCCCAGCTCCCATTGGGCGACGGCTCACAGTTGCCTGGCGAGGCGGTGGTGGACGTCCTTGCTGTAGGCCCGCCTCTCCCCTTCCATCACCTTGCATTGCCGCTGCAGTCGGCTTAACTCCCATTCCACTGAGGGCGGCCAGCAAGAACTCAGTGGGCATCTTGGGCCTCCAGTCCTTCCCTCCCCAGGACCTAGGGCTGCAACGCCCCTCAAGCTCCCTCTCCCTGAGTTCTCCCTGCCCACACCTGCCTCAGGCTCCTCCTACACATGTACCCGCTGCACACGCCTGCACCTTCCGCGAGAGGGCGCACAGGGGGTGCCGCTCGGGGTCTGGTGCCCGGGACTTGGGAAACCTCGGGCTACCTCCTTCCCTTCCGCCCTCCGGCATCCTGCCTCGGGGTTCTCCTCGCCTCCCCGGGCTCAGGCTTCACCCCTTCCTGCCTAGTCCACCCCAAGACCCCGCCCCACCCCACCTCCACACAATCCCCCAGAGCGGTGCCTGCCCCTCCACTTTCCGGGGCCACCTACCGTGCCCCAGGCCCCTCAGCCCACGATCTGGGACCCTCAACCCTGGGGACTTGGCCCTGCCCATCAACCGCTCTCCACCTGCCAAGGCCCAGGTGATCCCTACCAGGGGCAACGTCTGGAGGCGGGGGCTGCTGGCCTTTCCGAGGGAACGCCTGCGCTGCACAGGACGGCCCCACGAAGAATGGGCCCACCCCAGGCTGTTCTCTTCGCCTGCCCCGGCTCAGGCTTCACCCCCAGGCTAGGAAACCCTCCTCCTGCCACGCTGTCTCTGCGGAAACGCCCTTCCCCTCCTGCTTCCCTGGGCCTTCTTGAGGGGCAGCCTGGACCCTGCTCCACCTTCTGCCGCTGCCCAGCCAGGCCGGCTGGGGGTGCCGCTCGGGGTCTGGTGCCCGGGACTTGGGAAACCTCGGGCTACCTCCTTCCCTTCCGCCCTCCGGCATCCTGCCTCGGGGTTCTCCTCGCCTCCCCGGGCTCAGGCTCCACCGCCCAGTGCCGCCTCCGCTCGGGCGCTTCTGCCCCGCTAGAGGGCGCCCGGGGGTCCTCTCCGCCCAGGGCCCAAGGCACCCGGCCTGCAACTCGGGGCAGCCCAAGACAGAACGGCGCGAGGAGGAGGAGGAGGAGGAGGAGGAGGGGTGCACGCATTACCCAGTCCGTCCAGGAAGGCCTCACTGCCCTCCTCGGAGCGGGCGCTCCGTGCAGACAGGCCCAAAGGCATCGTGGCGGAAGAAGCGGGGCTCCTGCGGGCAGACAGGGCGCCGTCAGCGCCCAGAGAGGGCGGCTCTAGAAGCCCTCGGGCCCCTGCATGGCCAGAGGGGACATCGCTGCGGTAGCCCGCCCCGCTCCTGCCTCTAGCATCCCCGGCCTGGCCACGCTGACTCTGGCGGGGTCCCTGGCTGACCTCAGAGTCTTGGAAGAGGGGGAGCCCCGGCTGCCCGTGGGGTTAGGGGTGAGTTCCCGGCCCTACCTGCGAGAGTGCCTGACCTGACCGTGGTGCTCCAAGCTCACTGCTGTGGTCTGGTTACTGGGGAGACAAAGGGCCAATAAGGCTGGAGGACTGTGGCCGGGGAGGGACCGAGGCTGCTGGGCGAGGCTGGGAGGATTGCCGGAGGAGGGGCAGAGGAGTGACGAGTGGAAGACCCGGGGGATCTTGGGGGCCCTCGACTGACTAGCAGCGGAGGCTGGAGAGAGCGGGGATGGGACCAATGCAGCTGAGGGGCCCACGAGCTGGGGCACCTTCGCGAGCAGAGCCTCAGGGCAGCCACGAGGAAAGCCCCAGCACCTACCAAGGGCGGAGATGCCAGGGCCTGCCAGGGGCGGGGTTCGGGGGCCTGGCAGGGGAGGAGCCAGGGGCCTGGAGAGAGGGGGCGAGAGGAGGTGCTCGGGTGCCGTGAGGGTGGGGCTAGGGGAGCGGGGGCGGGGCTGCAGCAGCTGATGAGGGGAGTGCCCAGGGGCCTGGGGAGGGCGGGGCAAGGGGAGGTGCTCGGGTGCCGTGAGGGTGGGGTGCGGGGACCCGAGGGGCGTAGCTGGCAGAACGCGCCAACTACTCGGGCACCCTCGAAAGACGCAGGCAGAGAAGAGCGGGAGGGGCGGGCCCGGGGCGCCCAGGCTCGGAGGCCTGAGGGAGGTCGGGATGGCCTGTGTGGGGACCCGAGGCAATGAGCCGCGGGCTGTTTGATGCCGGGAGGGAGGGGTAGGAAATGAAAGCACATGAAGGGAAACGCCTGGAGAACTCTGGAGTTAGGTGGAGGTCCTCCGGGACAGGTTCGAGGAAAGCCCGCCAACGAGGCGGCGCCGAAACCGGGTGTACGCCGGGGAGGGACGCTCACCAGCGCCTCACCACCTCGCAGAGGCTCACTACGCACGCGCGACCAACGGCTTTCCAGAGGACGCGGACGGGCCTAAGCCGGTCACGTAACACGTCTGCGCCAGGGCGGAAGTGGGCGGGGGCTCGGGCCCGTGCCCCGCCCCGGCCACGCCCCTGCCTGGTCCCAGCCCCTCCCTCCGCGGGACGCGGCCGAGCGCTGCCCACGTGGGCCTAGCTCTGGGCGCCCCTGCCTGCTGGCTGGGTGTGCCTGACGCCTGCGGTTTCCTGTGGGAGGAAGCGGCCTGCAGACGCTCAGCTCGGATCCTCAGGGGCCCGGGAGGGGGAGATCTCCTACGCGCTCGGGTTCCCTGATCGCCCCTCACCTCGGGGACCGCGGCTAGGACTGCCAGACTGCCGCTCCCCAACCCGACTCAACTTTGCCCCTTCCTAGCCCCGGGCTCCCCTGCTCCTTCCAAGACTGGGTGCCGCACGTGACACTCTCTGTCGGCCTCTAATTCTTCCCTCAGTGACCTAGGCTTTCTGACTTCCTAGGGATCCGAGTTCCGATCACTAGCTTCTGTCTCCGGAATTTAAGTTTGCGACTTCTCCCCGTCTCCTAGTGACGGTCATGTTGAATTCCAAACTTTTCCCTTGGGATGCAATGGACCCAAGAATTTGTCCTTTTCCCCAATCCCTAGAGACCCTGAAACAGAGTCCTCTGAACCCATTCAGGGTCCCGATGTCTGACTTAAGTACACACAGTATTATTCTTACTGTATGCCAAGCACTGCACTAAGAACTACGTTCTGAGGTACTTAGGATCACACCTACTTCACAGGTGAAGACTGACACATGGAGAGGTTGTCAATCACTTGCCCAGAACCACGCAGCCATTAAGCACAGCATCTAGAAGTTGAAACCAGCCAGCCTGGCTCCAGTGCATGTGCTACACAGGTTCCCAGCTCCTGGGTCTCCCAGGCACCCACCCAGCCACTGAACCATCCACCCTCACCCCTCGGGGAGCCCCAGTCACCAAACCCCACAGCCACCAGGAGCCCCATCCTGGCCCCACCCACTCGGCAGCTCTCAGTTTGTCAGGCCCCTGGACACCTGGTCCCCTTTCAGGATACCCAGGTCATCAACCCCACACACACCTCGGTCTAACATCTGGCGTAAAAACAATAGTTAACACCAAGCCCCTGCTGCTACGCTGCTGTTAAAACCCTCCAAGGGTTTCCCACTACACTGCATGTAGGATAAACCCGAATGCCTCCCTCCCTCCAGGAGCACCCTTTGCACCTTTTGGTTGCCCTTCCACCACACTCCACTCCCTCTGGCTCCCAGTGCTGCAGCCACACTGGCCCTTCTGTTTGCTCCCCAAACAGCAGAAGCTTGTTCTCAAGAGGATTTGCACTCCTTCTCCCCAGCATCCAGTGGTTCCTGTCCTGTGTTCTCAGCTCAGACGTCACCTCCTCCAAGGGGCCTTCCCTGATTACCCTGTTTCAAGTAGCTTCCCCAACCCAATCATTATCTCCACCACTCACCCCATTTCCTTTACAGATGGTATATTGCTAGTATTTTGGGTTTTGGTTTTGGATTTTTTGCAATACTCGGGGGCTGAACCCAGGGCCTCATGCATCCTTTGCAAGAACTCTACCATCAAGCTGCACATTTAGCCCCTTTTTTATTTTTCATCTTGAGACAGGGTCTTACTAAGTTACTCGGCTGCCTCTGGCCTCAAACTTGGGATCCCCCTGCCTCTGCTTCCCAAGTCACTGGGATTATAGGAGTGCACCACAGCACCAGCCCATTGCCAATATTATTATAGCCACCACACACACATTCAGAAACAGAGGGCCAGAGAGATGAAAGAATTGGTCTGAAGTCACCCAGCCAGGAAATGGCGACATGGGATTCTTAACTTCCACTTCCCACCCGCTTCCAGAGCGTCCCACTTCTCATCCCATCCCCTGAGTCCTACCACGGAGCCAGCTCACCAGCCCCAAGCCTAACCCACGTCTCAGCAGTCTGCACTGCTCTCCCAGTATCCAGCTCCAAACTGCATCAAGGAAAGCACTCATCTAGCCCCACAAGCCGACCAGGAGGCCAGAGAGTAGGACCTGCCTGCCCCACCCCAGGGCTCATCTGTGCTCTGCGAGGGGAGTCCCAAAAGATGCTTGGCTAGAGGACTGGGTGGGGGCCCAAGGAAAGAGGAACTGGAGTGCCTAGGCCCGCCCCCTGCCTGCAGACCTCAGCTGGGCGCGGTAAGAGTGCTTATAAAAGGGTTGGTATATATTGAGAAAAGGAGAGAGAGAGAGAGAGGGGGAAGGAGGGAGGGAGAGGGGGGAAGGGGGAGAGGCATCCCTCAGTAGGGCAGGAGAGAAGAGAAAGAAAAGAACTGAAGAAGGGAGCAGCTGGAGGGGAGAGGGAGCGAGGTGGGGGCAGGCAGCGAGGCGGGCGCCTTGGGAGGGTGGAAGGAAGGGAGGAGAAGGCGGAACGGAGGAGGCCGGAGCAAGGGATCAGACTCCAACTCTTTCTCCACGGCTCCCGGTAAGTTACCTATCCGTTATCTGAGCTCTGATTTCTTTATTGACTTGGGGTTTCAGCCCTTTCGGAAGGCCCCCCCTCCTCAGGTTGGAAGGGACACCCCAATCATACCCGTGGAAATCCTAGTAATTGAAGAAGTGATCTCTTAGGGTTTGCGGTGGGGATCCGGGAAGGGGTGGGGCCAGCAAAGAGTTGGGGTCCCCACAGAGCACCTCACCACAGGAAAACTTCCCACAACACCTCCACGGGGCTGTCCACTCTCTCCGGAGGTCACGGGGTGCATGAGGACACCCCCAGGCTAGGGAACCCCAGGCCTCAGTTCCTGGAAACTGAGGGAAGCTGCTTTTCTCCACTCAGGCCTCTGCTGCCACCCCATCCTCATCCTCATCCCCAGAGGTGTCCAGTAGGCACCAGTCTGGCAGCAGGGTGGGGTGGGGGCCTCGTGGACATAGCCAGGGGCTGGGGTTTCCCTGGTGCCAGGAAGGACGGAATGACTCACGGATGACTCACCCAGCCCCTCCTCCCCGACCCCAGGAGGGAGGGTTAGTCTCGGATGCCCGTTCCTGGGGCAACTCTTGACTCCCCGTAAACAGAGGAGTCCAGCTTAAAATTTCATATACAAATCCACACATCCTCAGGGATGGGGCAGTGAGGGGATGCAGGCCACATTACTAGTCCTGCACAGGCACCCAAGAGCCCGTCTTTGGCACTCTGTCCCCTGAGAAAGACAGGAGCCCAGGGCCCCACCTCCTTCCGCAGACCCTGAGATTCAAGCCCCAGCCTTCTCCCTCAGACCCAGAGGTGGAGACGCAGCCTTCATCCCTCAGATGTAGGGGTCTGGGACCCACCTGCCTCCCACAGACCCTGAGATTCAAGCCCCAGCCTTCTCCCTCAGAGCCAGAGGTCGAGACGCAGACTTCATCCCTCAGATGTAGAGGTCCAGGCTCCACCCGCCTCCTGCAGACGTGGGGGTCCAGGCCCTGCCCTCAGACCCGGTCCCAAGCCCTGCCCTCCCACCTCCTATTCACCCCCTGCGCCGCCGTCTCCTGTCCCTCCCCTCCCCAGGCTTCCTTCGCAGCCATGTCGCTCCTCTTGCTGGTGGTCTCCGCCCTTCACATCCTCATTCTTGTCCTGCTCTTCGTGGCCACTTTGGACAAGGTAATCCAGGGAGCAAGGCCTTGCCGCTCACCTGCAACCCCCGGCCACGCCCCTCTCCTGCAGTCACCCTGGCCCTGCCCCCCCCCCCTTTCCTTGGCCTTGACAATGTTCACCTGCACCCCGGCTGGGGGCATTCCCCGCTCCACCCCCTTCCTATCCCACCCTGCCCTCCGCCCCTTCCCTGCCTCGCCCCGTTCCCAGCCCTTCCCGCTCTCCCTGACCCCACCCCCCTTCCCTTCCAAACCCCGCCCTGGCCTCTGTCCATCACAGTCGTGGTGGACTCTCCCCGGGAAGGAATCCCTGAATCTGTGGTACGACTGCACGTGGAACAACGACACCAGGACGTGGGCCTGCAGTAACGTCAGCGAGAATGGTGAGGGCAGGAGGCTGAGGGTGGAGAACCGGGACATCGATGCCGCGTGGGTGTAGCTGATGCGGGCCTGGCCCATCAGGGTAACGGTAGACAGTCGGTCCTGTTTTCACGAGGATGGACCCAAAGCCTCACTCCCTAACGATTCAGAAATAGCAAAAACCACACACCACGAGTTAAGGAAGGGGGAGTGAACCCCCCAAATTCCTCAAAGATTCTGTTTCCAAGGTTCGAAGGAGATGTAGCTGGTGTTCTAAATGGTGCTTGGGACGAGTTTGTCAATTCTCATAGAGTGGGGCTGGAGCCACATTAAGGTTCTAAAAGGGTGAGGCCTGGTACCTCAGTGTTCTCAATGGGTGGAGCTGCATTCTGCTAAAATTGTGAGTGGTTGGGGATATAGATAATTTAATGGAGCACTCACTTAGCATGCACGAGGCCCTGTAACACTCCCCCCCCTCTGTCACACACGCACACACGCACACGCACACGCACACACACACACAATTCTAAGTGAAAGCCAGGCACAGTGGTGCACGCCTGTAATCCCAGCGGCTCGGGAAGCAGAGGCAGGAGGATCGCAAGTTCGAGACCAGAGGCAGTCTGAGTAACCTCACGAGACCCTGTCTCAAAAAAGTAAAAAATGGGCTGGGGGCGCAGCTCAGTGGTCCAGCACTTGCAAAGCATGCAGGTGCGAGGCCCTGGGTTCAATCCCCAGTACCACAAAAAAAAAAAAAAAAAAAAAAAAATTTAAGTGAAAGTGGGGCTGGGGGTGTGGGCCAGCTGTGGACCATTGCCTAGCAGGGATCCCCAGTCCTAGGGGAGGAAAGATTAAATGCTTTTCCCATAAGATCCAAGCAAGTGGCTTGCTCTACAAGGAAATGAAAGGAAGTAGTAAAAGTGCCACTATTCCTAGATGTGTTTAACCTGTAGAAAATGATAACAAAGCAACCACTAGACCAGGAGGGGAGCTGAGAAGAGAAGGCATAATGGTGGGCAAGGCCGGGGACTCCACGACGCCCACTCTCCTCCCTCCCACAGGCTGGCTGAAGGCAGTGCAGGTCCTCATGGTGCTGTCTCTCATCCTCTGCTGCCTGTCGTTCATCCTGTTCATGTTCCAGCTCTACACCATGCGGCGAGGAGGGCTCTTCTATGCCACGGGCCTCTGCCAGCTTTGCACCAGTGAGCACCAATCCTGATAGCTCAGACTGGAGGGTGTGGGTGGGTGGGGCAGGACCGCCTCTCTGTCCGTGGGTCAGTGGAAGGTGTAGTTTTCTGTGACAGTGGTGCTTCTGACATGGTGGTGCAAGGTAGGACTTCAAGGAGTCCGAGCTGGGGAAGCCGGCATGGGTCACTAATTTGGGTCCTGGGGATGGGGTTAGCTAACGAATACCCTGGAAGGGAGCTCTGAGTCGAAATGTCATAATAGGAATGGTTCTTTGTCAGTGCGTTGCTGTCCCCTATGTACCCACCATGCATCACACCTTAATAGTTTTGTTTACTTTTTAACTTTTTTTTTTTTTTTTTTTTTTTTTGCGGTACTGGGGATTGAACCCAGGGCCTTGTGCCTGCGTGCTCTGCAAGTGCTGGACCACGGAGCTGCGCCCCAAACTTTTTTTTTTTTTTTTCACTTTTTGAGACAGGGTCTCGCTAAATTACACAGACTGCCTCTGGTCTCGAACTTGCGATCCTCCCGCCTCTGCCTCCCCAGCCGCTGGGATTACAGGCATGCGCCACCGCACCCAGCTTACTTTTTAACTTTTGACTTCAGGTGCAAAGGGCTAAGCTAATCACAGCCTCAGTTTTGGAAACATTTTCCTGCATTCCCACAAAGACCCACTTACTTTATTAATCTGCTATTGCATATCTGGCTCATAAAAAAATTCAAAAATATTCCATAGATGGAGAGCAATTGTGGTCCCATTTGTAGATGAGCAAACGGGACTCAGACCAAAGAGTCTGCAAGGCCACTCTGCAGCAGGTGCCCTGCATGGCACTGGGGGAGCCTCAGCAAGAGGAGGCAGATTCCCTGGGTGCGACTCCTAGCCCCATTGTCCCACAGGCATGGCGGTATTCTCCGGGGCCCTCATCTACGCCATTCACGCCGAGGAGATCCTGGAGAAGCACCCGCGCGGGGGCAGCTTCGGCTACTGCTTCGCCCTCGCCTGGGTGGCCTTCCCTCTGGCCCTGGTCAGCGGCATCGTCTACATCCACCTGCGGAAGCGGGAGTGAGCACCGCCCACCCGGAAGCCCCAGCGAGTCCTCCAGAAAATAAAACCGTTTAACCGCCAGGCTGTGACCTCCCTCCTCTTCCTTCCTGGCTCCCGGGCCGGCTGAAGGCGACTGGGCCCTCTGGAGCCGGGGAAGCTCCCTCCACGCAGCAGCCTTTCTTCCCTGGGATCCTAGGGCCAAGACCCCAGCCTCCTCCTCCCTCCAACAGACCCGAGGGCCTGGGACCAGAGGGGTCCTGAGTCTGGACCCCGTGGGGAAAACCAGGAGTGAGTCCAGCCAGCCTCCCTGAAACTCAGAGGCCTAGAGTGTCCGGTCCTCTCTCTCTCTGCTCCTGACCCAGGTGTGCTTTGTGTTTCTAATTGTTTTTGTTTGCTTGGTTTTTTCCAACCTTCTCTCAGACCCTTTGGGAAGAGAGATTTTCTTTTTCCCTACTAGAAATGAGTCTTCCTCTCTAGCACTCCCCTTCCCTCTCTGTCCCATATGACACCTTAGTAAAAATGAGAAGGTTCCCTTCCTCCAACAGAGTCCCGTTCATAGTGGGATACAGGTGAGATTTCATGGCCACTCACCCTCTGGCTATGTCTTTGTGCAGTGAACAATCTGCATAACTGCAGCAGCCACCTTTCTTCCTTGTTCACAAGACCCCGGCTCGCTCAGAAATCAGGGCCTTCTAAAATCCTCTTCTGTGACCCACCGCCGGTTTCAACGACCCAAAACCCATCCTCAGACTACAGTTTAGGTCTGGAATCCCTCCACACGTGGTAGTACCCTCCAAACACCTACAATCCCTTCTTCCCAGGATCCATGGTTTGGGTGGCCTCCCCTTCCCCAACAACCCCTGCAGCGACCCTTCTCGTCGGCATTTATCAAACATGATTTATTCCTTGGAGAGAGGAGGCAGGGGAGAAGTTGCAAGACCTATCTATATTGCACATGGCACTGGTGGTGGGTAGACCCAGACTGAGGTAGTTTCTGCAGCGAGGGTGATGGGCCGGGCAAGGGAGGCGCCTGAGGCTGCTGGGAGCCCGCGCTGGAGCGAGGATGATCTCCGATTTCTCCAGCCCCTCCGGCCCGGGTCCCCTGGTCAGCAGCTGACCAGACGGCCCACCACACTAGAAGCCACGAGGAAGACTGAGAGTGGGTTCCCTTGTGAATGCTGGCTGGCTGCTGCTCTTTAGAAACCCCGGCTGTCCAAACTTGCTGGCACCCAGCGGCTGCTGCTGGCTGTTCGCCAGGGGCCAGGGGCAGGCAGCTCTCCCTGGCTACCGGCTGGGCGCGCCCAGGTGCGCTTGCTGGGCAGGTCGCCGCTGCAGGCTAAAAAGATGGTGCGCTATGGCCCCGGGCGCGCATCGCCTCCGCAGCGAGGCCGGTGGTTTGTGAAGACCGAGCAGAACAGCTGTGATCAGCCGCCACCCTCGCCTCCCCAGCCAAACAGCTTTCCGGTGTGTGTGGCGGGGGAGGAGCTAAGCAGTGGACTAGCAGCCGAGCCAGCTGCTTTGATTGGCTGTTCCAGGAGGGTTGCCTAGCAACTGCCGGCTGCCTTGATTGGCGGCCGTACGTACACGTCGCGGCAGAATTGCCAGTCTGTAACCCGAGTCTGAGTGCAGCCGGGATGACGCCCGCCGGACCAAGGCGGGGCTTGGTTCCAGGCCAGGTGGCGCGGGGCGGGCGAGTCAGGGGTTACCGCGGCTGGGTGAGGCCTGGGGGGGCTCGAACACGCTGGGAACCGACGGGTCCAGCTTGGGGAAGTCCGGAGGGGGGTACAGCCCGACGCTGGGGGTCAGAGCGTCCAGGTGCGCCAGGGCCCGAGCTCCGTCAAAGGTCACGTCGCAGCCCGTCTTGGCCAGAAGCCAGCCTTCCACCTCCGACTGCAGCCACCTGGAGGCTTCTGCAAGGCGAGAGGCGGGTGCTGTGGCTCAGGCGGAGGCCTGGCACGCACCAGGCAGGCCGCGGGGAGGGGCCCAGGCCACACGCGAAGCCTGGAGGATGAGGCCTGGGAGGCTCCGCCCGCGGACCTCATCCGGTACAAGTCCGCGACTCTAGTTGCGGGCTGTGCGGGTAGAGGGCCACGCGGGGCTCCCCCAGCGCGGGAACAGGTCTCCGGTAGAGCAAGGGGTGCGGGGAAGAGTTTTGATCGGGGACCCGCAGGAGGAGGACGCGGACAGGGAAGACGCGCCAGGGTCTGGTCTGCGGCAGGCCGTAGGGTCACCAGGAGGAACCAGGGTGGGTTGGAAGGAGCAGATGGATCGAGGGGCTTGGCGCCGCCCCGGGGCGCGGCCTACCTTCGGGCGGGCAGCGTGCGCCCCCGGGCCGCCGGGCCAGGAAGCTGCGCGCCAGCAGTGCCTCCTTGGTGTGCTCGGCTTGCGCGCGCAGCGCCAGCGCGCTGAGCAGCTCCGCGTTGTTGGACGTGCTTCGGTAGTACAGCATGTGCGCCAGCTCCAGTGCCTGCGCGCTGCGCCGCTGCCCAAACATCTGCAGGACAGGGGCGGCTCAGCCCAGCCCGGCCTCCGTCCCTCCCCAGAGCCCCCATGGGCCGTGGAAGCGCAGTTCCCTGGCCCAACCCAGTCCTCCCCAGGGCCGAGGCCCGCAGTGGTTTTTAACGCACACTCTGCCCTGTAGCTGCAACGCACTGGTTTGCTCATCCTGACCCTGTATCCGTGGGTTTGCGCAAAGATTTCCAAACAACATGATTTTAGCCGGGGAAGTTACTGTTGCAATAGTAAATCCTCATCTTTTAGTCATGCTTCCATATTTCCAGACATGTCTAGGATTATTCTAGGATTTGCTTCCAAAGACCAGGTCATGGAGCATTTGGATGAAGTTGGACTCATGGTGGACACTGACGGCTCCGTGGGAATTCATCAACTGTTTCTGCATTTGAACTTTTCCGTAATGAAATAAAGGTTTTAAAAGACATTAAATTGTAAAGAGAAGTGAGGGAAGGACATGGTGGGGCTGGCCGTGGGGGGTGTGGCTGCCCCTCCTCCCTGACCCAGGGGTCCCAACGGAGAGGACGTAAGATCCCACCTTTCCTTCTACACGCACACTGGAGGCCCAGGCCCAGACTCCTGTCTGTCCACAAAGGAGCTCAAGGCCCCAGGGCCTGCAGCCTGTGGCCCTGGGTGCCTGCCCCAGCTGCTGCCACCAGGTTTGAGCCCCGGGCTGAGCACACACGCTGAGGTGGGGATGTCTAGAGACATCCCGGTGCCTGGTACCCGAGACAGCCTGGCCCATCCCAGCACCTGGACATCACCGTCTGGGGAACAGTGGACCCCTTCCCGAGCTGGCCAAGTGCAGCATCTTCCAGCTGGGCCAAAGGCGAGATGCCTGATGCCAACCCAGCCAGGAGCCCCAGGCGGCCACTCATGACCACAGCAGGGCCAGGCCTTCCCACAAGCCCAGCCCTGTGCTCCTCTGCCCCGCACTGGACCAAATCGCCATGTCCTCGGTGGGAGGAGGGCAAGATGAGGCACGGTGAGCGGGGAAAGGCCTCGGGCTCTGCATCCACGGTTTGTCTGCCAAGGCAGGAAGCTGCGTCCTCCTGCGGGACAGGCCAGGCACGCCCTGCAGCTGTGCGGTGAGGCCTGAGGTTGGCCCGAGAGCAGGGCCACTGCCCAGCAGCAGGGCCCACGTGAGCCCATCCTGACCCAAGCCGTATGGAAGGGCTTCCCAGCGTGCTGAGGGGCAGGGTGGACCAAGGGCGACCGGTCCAGTGAGGGGAAGGACTCTACCGTCTGTGGGGGCAGCATGCAAAGGCCGCTGAGGCCAGGGGGGAGTGGCCGGAGGGAGCTGCAGCCGGGCTGAGGCTGGGTGCCCCGAGGGTTGCCGAGCGAAGTCCCTGGGCCAGGCGGTGAGAGGGACAGGCCAGGGCCAGCCAGCGGTGGGGAGGGGACCCAGTGCAAGTGGGGGAGGCAGGGAAGGAGGAGAGGGGACACGCTGCAGATCCGGACCTGGGACGTGGGGTGCGGGGGACACTGCGCTCAGCCTGGCTGCCATGAGCTGGCGGCCCCAGGCTGAGGCTCGTGGACCCCTCACTGGCCTCGCCACCTTCAACTGTGCCCCTCCTCTCTCCTGCGAGGTGGCCACCCTCCCTGCCACAACCTGCCATAGCTCCCCACTGCCCTGAGGACAAAGCCTAGCAGCCGTCTGGCTGTCCGAAGCCGTGGTCACCTCTGGCCTCACCTCTCCTAGCCACCCGACGCCACCCCACAGAGTGCACTAGCGTTTGACCACCACACTGTCCTTCCCTGAGGTGTCACTTGGGTCCCACCTGAGCCCTACTGGTCAGCACTGTGGCCTGGCTGTCATCCGTGAGACTTATCGCTGTCCTGGAAGCCTGGCAGGATGGCCAGGAACAGCCTAAAAACCAATGAGCCGACAAGCGAATGGCCAGACGCGATGGCCGCCTCACACCCAGCCTCCCTTCCAGGGCCAGGGCCAACCCTGGGGAGAATCGGGAGGCGGCAATCATTCCCAGCCACCGCAGCCTGGAGGCCAGGCACATTGTACCTCAGCAAGCAGGACAAGAGCTGGGTGTCACCCTCAACCCCTGCCCTCCACTGCAAATCCTTAGATGGTGAACAACCTGAGCAACTGTACAAGGCAGTCCTGTGCTCACGTGTAGCGGAGCCAGAAAGCAAGCTTATTAAAAACATAATTTCCTGGGCCCTAATCCCAGAGTATGGGCCAGATTCCAGGAAGCTGCATTTATAAACTAGCTCCCTTAGTGATAATGAAGCCTAGCCTCGCGCCTCGACGCTCAGGGAACAAATGGCGCAATTAATCATCATCATCATCCTAATAGGTCAAGCCCACAGGGCACTTCTAGTACTCTGGGCCAGGCTGTTCTCAGCCCTAAATGCTTACTAATTCACTGAATCCCCACAGCACCCACGAGTGAGGGCCTGCCTCCAGCTCCACTTTGCAGATGTAAGAGAGGTTAAGCAATGTGTTCAAGGTCACACAGCTAAAAGGCAGTAAAGTCAGACACAAACCCAGGCCACCCGGCTCCAAAGCACTCAGCCTTGGTGTCCAGAGAGCCTCCAGAAGCAAGCGCCCAGTGGAATCTGTGGCCACTGCAGCAGTGACTGTGGGCAGGTGATGTGCCCGGGGCTTTCCGTGGACTCCGACCAGCACAACAGCCCACCCCGCAAGGAACCCTCACGGCAAATCCCATTTTCTGGGTGAGAAAACTGAAGCGCAGAGTCAAGCCCGCCAGGGTGCGCTGGGTCGGCGAGGGGCTCACCTTGGAGGCCCGCAGGCCCATGAAGACGGCGAAGAGCAGCAGCAGCAGGGACGTGGCCACCTTGAGGTCGGAGACCACCACCATGCCCACGTTGACGAAGAAGGCCACACCCGAGACCAGAAGCGTGAGGTTGAGCAGGGCGCGCTGCAGCGTGGGCGTGCGCACCTTGAGCTCGGGCAGGAGCTGCTCCAGGCCCTCCAGCGGCGTGTCCTTGAAGCTCTTCAGCACCAGATGTCCCCGCTTGGTCCGCGCCGCCAGCACTACCCGCTTGAAGTATCTCCTAACAGAGATGGGGACGGGGAGCGGGCTTGGGACTGGCAGGGGCCACTCAGTGGGGGGGGACAGGAAGTGAGGGGCATGTCCAGTTAAGTGGCAGTTCCTGTCCCCTGAGAGGCAGGCTGTTCGTGAGAACACGGCTACCCGCCGCCTTGGGGTATAATCTTCCCTCTCCCGCCCCAAGTGTCCTCCTCTGGAGAATGGGCAGAGCGGCCCCTGTCCTTTTCCCCCCAGAGAACAGCAGTGCTCACTCTCCCGAGGGGGAAGATCCAGCCTCTGGGCCATCCGCATGTCCCCTTGCTCGACTTCCCGCCCAGGCCCAGACGCCCGAAGCCAGACACTGACCTGCCGGTCCCCTCTTGACTCTAACCTTGCTCCCTCTTGCTGCAGCTGGGGAACAGGAGCCACCTCACCTCTCCGCAGGGGGCGACTTGGTGAAGAAGCCACGCTTGGAGCCCACGCTGGACATACGGGGCATCTGCCCAACGCGCTGGCCCAAGGCCCAGAAATGCATGTAGATGTACTGATCCAAATTTATGGTCACCTGCCGAGGGGGACAAAGGAAGCAGAGGCGACTGAACTCGGGCTGGGTATCATGGGCGGGATCCCAGAATTAGGCGTGCCTCCCAGAAACCACTGTCCTCCTTTCGTAACTTCTCCTGCCGTGCCTCGGCAGCGCAGCTACACATGGAGGAAAGCACCATCTAAGGTGGTGTCGTCCACTGTGGTCATCTTTGTTACCGTGTTTCCTAGAATGCCTGAGATGCCGCTGATTTTAAAGCACCCCATTATTTTCTGAAGCAACTCCAAAAGTATGTTGCCGATTAAACCGTGTCTCACCACCGCTAAGCTATGTATCAGTTTTAAAGACAACAAAGTATGACTTTAGAGAAAGTATCTCTTGTGTGTGCTTGGGATGGAACCCAGGACCTCTTGCTGGCATCGTGAGTGCTCCAGCACTGACCTGCACCCAGCCCTTAGTGCACCTTTTTTTTTTCTCTCTCTCTTTTTTTTTTTTTTTTTTTTTTTTTTTTTTTTTTTTTTTTTTTTTTTTTTTTTTTTTTTTTGTGGTACTAGGAGTTGGACCCTGGGCCTCACGCTCGCATGCTCTGCAAGTGCTGGACCACTGAGCTGCACCCCCAGCCCTTTTTTTTTTTTTTTTTACTTTTTGAGACAGGGTCTTGCTAAGTTATGCAGACTGCCTCTGGTCTCGAACTTGCGATCGTCCCGCCTCCGCCTCCTGAGCCGCTGGGATGACAGGTGTGCCCCACCACGCACAGCGGTTCCTTCGTGCATCTTCAAAAGCACTCAGATGCGGAATCTGGAAGACCAGTGTCTTCGCAGTGGGGTCAGCCCTACAGAAGGCTGCTGCGTATGACCCACTTCTCAAGCGATCGCTTCCTTCTCCAGTCCTAAGGTCACCCAGACCTGCTGACCTTCCTCGCGGTGCGCTGTGGGAGGGTGGCACCTGTCTCCCGGTCACCGGGCAGCTCACGTGGGCCAGGGCCCTGCACTGAGGACCTGTCCATTGCCCCTGCCCCCGAGGCTCCTGGGCCTGGCTGAACAGGTACCTGGACCTCGTCCTGAGGGTGATGGACCACCAGTGCATAGGCCAGCGCGTCCTCGGACAGCGGGGAGAAGTTGGCCTGGGCCAGCAGGGGCCCCAGTGCCTGGAGCACCTCCTGCTCCCTGGACAGCCGCTGCGGCTCCGTGAGGGACAGCTGGTCAAGAGTCTCCCTGTCAGGGTTGATGGGGTCGTACAAGGCCTGAGGAGAGTCCCAGAGAAGACACCGTGGGTGCTGAGAAGGCCCTGGCCCCACCCTCTCAGTGGGGGCCCCCGGGATCCACCTTGGACCCGCCCAGGTCCCTCCCGGGCTGCCCTGCACAGCCTGGCCATGCACAGGCCACCACCTCCTGCACACGTTTTCCCTGCGGCCCCCAGGCCCAGGCCCCCCGTGGGAGCCCTGCACCCCTTCTCCTCCCTTGGTCACCACCAGGAGCTGTAGGGCCCAGCCAGCAGCCTGGAGGCCAGGTGCTAGGAGCCCAGGGTGCCTCGTGGGCTGTGGACGGAGGGGACACTGCGACCCTGGACTTCCACTCTGGCCCGCGGTGCGATGGGACGCTGCCATTTTCTGAGTATTACGGTGGTGGATCACCGAGCACAACCCAGGGTGACCTGGAGGGCAGGGAGATGCTGGGATGCCTTAGAGAACCTTTCAGGCGGGCGGGTGGTGGCGCACACCCAGGCAGGCAGCATGCGAGGCCGGCCTGGGTGACGCAGTGGCACCCTGTCTCAGAAACACAAAACAAAACAAAAAGCCTTTCAGATGAGACGGCCCCTCCAGAACCCCACCCTTGGCCCCGGGAGAGAAGACTCCTCTGCGGCAGGGCCCGGAGCCCAGCAACAGGACTCACACCAGCCAGCCTAGGGCCCCTGGCCTGCTGTGCCTCCCACAGAAACCTAACATGGCCCTGGCCGTCCCACACGGGGTGCCGTGGTTCCTGCCCCAGGACCATGGGGTGGATCAACTCTTCTGCCACATCTTGCGTCCCCTCCCATGACTGTACCTGCCTGACCGCCTCAAAGAGCAGGCAACACACCCATGTCCCCAGCCCCTGGACTGTGTGGGGCCACAAAGGCCACACTCCAGGGGCACTGAGCCAGCAGCAGCGGTCCCAGAACTGCCACTGGCCCAGAGCTGCCCGCTGCAGACCCGGCCCTCGGAGCCCTGAGAGGGTCTGTCCCAGCGGCTGAGCCCTGACCCCACCTAGGGGCAGCTGGGGCTGCCCACTAGATGCTCCCCTGGGGATGCCACAGTCCTCTCCAGCCCACATCAAGCCCCCTGGATCAAATCACTCGGCCCCTGTAGGGCACTGCCTAGAGAGGCAGTTTGCCCCAGGGCCTATCTAGGCCCACTTGGAGGTCTGCGACTTGTTCCCCAGGCAGCAACTCTGCCCTACATCTGGGAACCCCTGGACAGCAAGCTTCCAAAGATGACACTGGCATCCAATCCCTTTCCTCAGGCCCCTTGACACTGATTGGCTGTTTCTAAACCACCAAACAGCTCCTGATTGGACCATTCAGGAACCATCCTTGATTGGCTACATTTACTAAACCAAATTTGCATATCCCCCCTGATTGGCCAAAACGTGTATGGGGTGACTGCCTCTGATTGGTCCCTGGCTAGCCCGTGGAGAGTATATAAGGGTGGTACATGGAGCAGTCTGGGTCCATTCCATTGACCTGTGCAGATGAAACAATAAAGAGCTGTTGGAGCAGAGCACTTGGTTGTAGTCAACGTCTTCACTGGGAAGAAAGAAGCAAGGAGCCGCCGTGGGCAGAAGCCTCTGAGCCTGCCTTTCTCAAGGCTTCTCAGAGCAGCCATGGGCATAAGCCTCCTTTCTGGGTGGCGCGGCTCTTGGGTGCTCGGCTCCCCCTCACCAGATGACGGATCTTTGGCAGCTGGTTCTTGCTCGCGGCTGGAGCAAGTCCAGCAGCAGGGGGATGCCCCACAGGCCCCAACCTTCCTGAAAACAAGTCCAGGCTCCCTCTCCCACGGCTCCCCACCCCACGCCCTCCAACATCTTGCACCCAGCCAGGCCAAAAGAGCCCTGCCTGCTGTTCCAGTGGCCACCCTGCTGCCACCACACCCCCTAACCCCTTTCTCTGCACCAGTCCGTGTCCAGCCTCCCGAGCTCACACACTCACATCCAGACTCTGAAGCCACCTCCCTCTGCGAAGCCCAATTCAAGTATAACCTCAACAGAGACCTTGGGCTTCCAGCTCCCCTGCTTCGGGTCACCCCTTCTGAACCACCCTTCACCAGGCCCTCAGGGGTCACTCAGCTACAGAGATGGACCTCCACACCAACAGCCTCCCACCTCGGCACTGGGACAGGACACAGTGCCCTCAGCCACCCTCGGGTCCCTGTGGTGCAGCCCTGCCCACATCATCTTGTGCCTCCCAAAAAGTGCATCCCCTGAGGAAAGGAAGAATAAATCCCAGCTGCCCAGGCATCTGGCTCACAGAGACAGAGTCTCGGGACGGCCTGTGCCGTGGCCAGGTGCTGGGAGAGCCTTGGAGGGAAGCTGGCCTCTGAAGCGGCCCTGGGCCAGCCTGCTGTGCCTCCAGGCACAGTGGAGAAACCAGGTGGCCTCGGGGGCAGCGCACTGCAGGGAAGGCCAGGGCCAAGGAGCAGGGAGCCAAGTGTGGCAGTGAGGGAGCAAGGCTCAGGCTGGGAGTGCTGGCCACACCCAGGACTCAGCCCAGAGCCCAGGTGGACAAGGCGGGGGCCGGTGACCTTGAGCAGCCCCACTTCCAAGACCAAGCTGCAGTGTGGGAGCGAGCGACTCTCAGATCTGAGGAGAAAGAGACCTGCGTGCGTCTGACGCAGGTGCAGTCAGGTTCTCCTCTGAAGCCTCGTGTCCAGCCAGGGCGTCAGGCCAGGACCCCAGCCAGGGTGACCCCTGCCGCTCCCTCCTCACCCCAGTGTCCTGTTGACCCACCTTCCACACACACCACAGTCCCCCCATCTCTGTTCTCTTCCCCGCAGAAGGTTCCTGCTGCCTGGCTGGAGGAGTCCAACAGCCCTCTGAAGGGGGCCCTCGGGTCCCTCTGGCCCCACCACCACCAATCCCTCCTGTGGACAGGTGCCAGTGGGCAGCAGGCCAACGGTAACAAGGACACACAAGAGAATCACACACAGGTTTATGCTGTCCTCACTGCATGCCAGGCACAGGTCAAGTAGGTTACGCGCACATTCCCATAGTGTGCAAATGGCACCATCGTTATCTTTACTCTCAAATGTGCAAACTGAGGCACAGAGGAGTTCAACATGTGCCCAAGGTCCTACAGCCAGGAAGCAAATCCAGAAACACTCATGTGGCCCGTCAACCACCTCCTGATACCCTTCGAAAATCCCATTGCCTTTGGGAACCAGGACCACGCATGCTCCTGCAAGAGCCACAGGGACAGAGCAGCAAGTTCCGGGGAGGCTCCCTCCACACCAGGCACACGGGCTTTAGTTAGTGCCTCTGGCCACAGGGTCTTTGCACAAGCTGGTATTGGGAGCATCTCTCTGCCCACTTCCTATGTCCTTCACCCCACTACGGAATCTCCACGCCTCTGCCATATTGCAACTCCACGGTCACTCTCAGAAAACCTTCCTCCACCCTGCAGGCTGAGGAGGGCAGGGTGGGGTGCGCACTGCACCAGGGTGCTGGGTCTCAGGGACACCATCACAGACTCCAGGACCTGTGGGTCTGTGCTGACGTTCGGCCTTCAGGTGGAAAGGAAGGATGGAGAGCAGTGTTGACCAACAGAATTTCCTGGGGTGATGGCGAGATGCACAAGTTAGCAGAATGCCTGCGTGAACCACACCTCCATGGTTTCCCCTTTTGTCTGAAGGCTCTGTCTTACAGGCGCCTTTCTGAGAACTCCTTTCTAAGCCATACCATAATTCTTAGAAAAGATCACAAGAACAGAACACTACGGGACAGATCAAAGGGCTGTAGATATGGGCAGTAACTTCCGAGAACTCCCGGACCTCCAGATAACACAAATGGCAGACTTTAGTAACTCAAAGCCCCGCCTTATTTGACTTTCACTTTCTCCACCCCTCCTTCCCTGCTTGTAACCCACAATATAAGCCTTCACCCTGCAACAAGTCGGGTCCTGACACTGAACCGCTGCGCCGGTGAGGTGCGGTACCCTCAAGCTCAAGCTTTAATAAAGGCTCCTTGTTATTGCATGTGACCTCGGACTCCCTGGTGGTCTTTGGGGAACTCGAACTTTGGGCATAACACATAGAACATTCCAGACCAATGCTGCCCACTAGGGTCACAAGGGGTCAGCTGGCTCCAGAGCCCCTGACACTTCATGTGTGCTCCCATGAGGCGGCCTACCCCATTCAACACAGACCTGGGGTCCCGGCACTTCCCGCCCTACACTGGGCATTGACTGACAGAACCCAGGGCCACACCCTGGGCCCTTCCTGGGTACCGTCCACACCTGTGTGTGCGCCAGGAGCTGTGACCTGCGGGCTCCTGCTCATCCTCACTGGCCTGTTCCCCACACAGCCACCACAAGGCACCTGTTCCCACCCACCACAGCTGCAGTCCCTCCTCTGCGAAGAGCCTCCCAACTCCAGCTCACAGTGAGTCACCACGCAGTACCTGCTGCCTCCATGGCAAGAGGCCCTGCAGGATGTGGCCCCAGTTTCCTCTCTGTGTTCATCCTGTGCCCCCTCCCCACAGGCCTCCTTGCTCTTCCTCCTACACACCATACACCTGCCCACCTCAGGGCCTTTGCACTTCCTGTTTCCTCAGAGCTCCACACAGCTCCTCACCTCTTTCCAGTCTTTACTCAACTATCACTTGCTCAGAGAGGCCTTTCCTGACTTCCTCACCTAAAACAGCAGAACGTTCCTTCCCTCACTTTCTTTTTCTCCTTAATTAGGACTGCCAGATTTAGGGAAAATATACACACATGGATATCAACATAAATAGGAATACGCAAACACACATACCCATTTTTTTGGTTGAAATATGTCCAATGCAATATCTGAGGGCTGTATTGCATTAAGACATACCTATATTTTTTAAAGTTCTTTATAGTTTATCTGGACTTCAGATTCACTGGGCATAATGTATTAAAGAGTATCCCCTAAAAATTCATATTCCCAACAAAGAAAAATATTTTAATTTTTTAAATTCACAACACTCAGAATATGACTTCATTTGAAAACAAGGTCTTTGCAGGGAATTAAGATAGGATTGAGATGAGATCACCTGGGATTAGAGTGGACCCTAAGCCCAACGTCAGCAACCCTGCAAGAGACAGAAAAGAGCACACAGGGGTAGAGGGTGTGCGGAGCTGGCCGGAAGGCAGTGTCTGAGGCCAAGGAGCCCAGGACCGGCACAGCCTGTGAAGTGGGAGCTGGGGAGCTGTGGACACTCTTCCAGCCCAGCCATGCCAACACCTTGACTGCGGGCTTCTGGTGCCCTGGAGTCAACGTCTGCTGCTTTAAGCCACTATGTTTATGGAAGTTTGCTATGGCCACCCTTGGAGATGAATACGCTAAAGTCCTGCCCTATCCTCAGCCCCGGGCGCCTGCTGACACGGTGCTTCTCTCCTCTTTAGAGTGGATCCCTGGCGGGGCAGACGCCCACATCTGTCACGTGCCCCACTGTGCCTGGATCTGGAACCACTCCAGAGATGCAGTGGGTGCTCAGTAAATATTTATCGAGCAAAGTCAGTGAATGAATAAGGGAAAGCAAGATCAGAGGGAGGCCCCCTCCAAGCTCAGCGCGCTGCAAGTGCGCAGTGGTGTTTGGACGAGCAGTGTTTGATTGGGGCTGCTTCCTGGAGAGACAGATCATCAGCCAGGGTCACACCTGGCCCCACCACTGCATTTAAAACCTCCTACCTCGGAGAAACACGTGTACTCACTTGTCTTTTTTCTGCATCATATATTTAAAGTTTACGCGATAAAATATTTTGGAAAAAAATAAGAAAAACAAAAGCAAGAACCTTGCCTCTAGAGGACAGAGGGAACCTGTTGAGGAACGGAGAGCCAGATGCACAGGGGCTCACGCTTTGGCTCCACTGTGAACCCAGAGCCCTGCCTTCTGCCTGTCCAAGTGGGGCTGGTGGCCGCTGGGTCCGGGGCTGCAGGAAGAAGTGAGTGAACCCAGCACAGTGTGAGCTCTTGGCAACAAAGGCCAGGCTGATGCTGCTATGATAAAGCAAAGAGGGGAGCTGTCAAGGGGCAGTGGTAGAACAGAGGGAGGAGTGAGCGCAGCAGGCCTGAGCCATCCAAAACCTGCCCACTGCAAAGGCTGGCCCTCAGCCAGCTCCTGGGAGGGTCAGGAGGGCCTCAGAATGTCCTGCCCAAAGGGTGTCTTGGTTTATGTGGGGCGCCGGCTACTCCAGACGATCCACACTAACACTGACCTAGGGCCAGGGGATCAGGGTGAGCTCTGGAGAGTATGGAGATAAAGGCCGGGCCATACCCACAGACCGCCCCGGACAGTAGGCAATTAAGTCACGGCAGCAGACCCCACTGTGAATGAAATCAGTGCCCTCATAAAGACCCCAGGAAGCCCCCACAGCACCATGGTGCCCACAGGCTACTGCACCTGCCTCTGAGCCTGGACGCTGGCCAGGACCCCACCACAAGGACTGTCCACCCACTGTGCGCAAGTGTGCACATGTGCGTGAGTGTACACACGGGTGAGTGTGCGCGTGCTTGAGCCCTCACATGCTGCCCTGCGGCTCTCCACGCACACCGCGTCCACCTCCCACACTGCACTTTGAGATGCTGCCTCGTATCGTACACTTTGGGAAGAGCCTTGGGTGTAATCAGTGTAAACTTGGAGGAGAGATTTTTCTATCATATAGAATAAGTATTTACAGATAGGTTGATCAATTTTTAAATACTTTACAGAGAAATATTATCTGTGTATACACATGAAGGGATTTAGCTCAGTCGGTAGAGCGCTGCTCTGCAGTCTCTGAGGTCCCAAATTCAATTCCCAGCGCCACAAAATGGGAGAAGGACCTGGCAATCCACTCCCAAGGCAATCCCAAAACAGTCAGCCATTGAAAACCCTATGAGGGTCACTTTGAGTTGGACTCAACTCGACGGCACCTAACAACAACAACATACACGTGAAATATATATATGTATACACACACACATACGTATGTAGACAAATTCCACAAAGCCCTCCCTCTTTCACCTCCCCTCATGAGGATACGGTAGAGGGAACCAGCTACAAACCAGAAAGCAGCCCTCAGAATAGAATCTGCGGCACTGTCATCTCACACTTCCTGCCTTCAGTTCAGTGGGGGAATGTCTGTGGCTTAGGCTACCCAGTCTAGTCTTTCCTTCACAGTGGCCGCGTCTGAGAAAACACCAATGCCCTTGTGGTCTTGATCAGTACCATATAGATCCGTCCCCATGTCCACAACCATACCACCCTGGCATCCAATCCCATCTGATCACATAGATTAAGCAGGGTCGGCCTGGGGATATCAGGTGCCGTAGGCTTAGGAGAAGGACCTGGCAGCCCACTCCTGAAACAATCCGCCATCGAAAACCCTGTGAATAGCAGAGAAGCACTGACATAGTGCCAGGTATGGCGTGGTGTTGAGGAGTGTTTCATCTGTTGTACACTGGGTTGCTAGGAGTAGGACCCCACTCAATGGCACCCGGCAGCAACAGGAAGTTCCTTCCAGAACATTCTCGGCCCAGACTCTCCCTTCCCCTGCAGGCCCTTGTGTTCCAGACATCTCATCTGGCCGGCCAGCAGGAGCTCGCATACCCAAGTCCAAAACTCCCTGCAGATCTGGCCCCAGACCATCTTCAACCCAGGGACAGCAGCTCTACCCTCCCACAGGCCCGGGCTCACGCCTCTCCCTCATTGCCCAACCTACAGCAGAGCTGACACCGTCCAGCCAACACCAACATCCGGCCACCTCTGGCCACTTCCACTGCCATCACTCTTGGCAGAACCTTTGTCCTCTCTCTGTAATAAGCCTCCTTGCCTCTGACAGTGTGCACTCCACACAGCAGCCTGAGAGATGCGGCAACACCTAAATCAGACCCCGTCCCTCAGCTCCGGGCTCACTCGGAGTCAAAGCTGAGTCTTCACCGTGGCCCACAAGGCCCCAGATGAGCAGCCTCCCTCCCTCTGCCACCTCCTTTCCCTGCCGCCCCCTTTCCCCAACCTCTGCCCTGGCCACCTCACTGCTTCTCCAGCACCTCAGACCTGTTCTCACCGGGGCCTGCGCCCCTGCTCTTCCCTGTACCTGGGCTGTGCTCCCACAGATGACCACCAGACTTGTCCCACTCCTCAGCCCACTGCCAGCTCCCCAGGGAGTCCCCCTCTGACCACCCCAGGACAAGGCCCCTCTGTACCTGCTATTCTGCTGCATTGTTCTGGTACTAACCCCACCAGGTGTCACACTGTATACTCATTTCTTGCCCCCTGTCTGGAGTGTGGCCCCACAAAGCCCAGCTACTCTGTCCTGCTCTCTGAGGGGTCTCCCTGCTCTGAGGAGAGCCAGGCCCCAGCCAGGCACCGGCGACTACTTGCTGGACCAACAGATGACAAACAAGCATGACGGCATGGAAGCGCCTCTCACCTGCAGCCTGGCCAGAACATGGTGGTAATGGAACAGGGTGCAGAAGTCCACGTGGGCGGAGAACTCCTCGAAAGCTACCCTCTCCACAGGGCTGGAGTGGAACTCCTGTTACCTCAGGAAGCAAAACCATGTTAGGCCTCTTTTCCCTTCCCCATGGCAGGAATTCTTTCCCTGGAAATCCAGACCCACCATCAGAACTCTGGACTTTTTAAATTTCGTTTTATTTGGAGCTGAGGCGGGAGGCTTTACTAATTTTACTGACCAACAAGCTGAGGCCACACAAAACTGTGAGAACAGAGGGTTTAAAGAGCTGGAGGTTTCAAGACTGCTGACTCTTTGTTACTCAAAGTACAATACTAGGAGTCCTAAGAAATGTTCTGTTCTTGTACTCTATTCTGATTCAGTCAGGATTAATTTGATTTCAAGGCTAAGAAAAGCGGCAAAAACTCATTTTCAGAAATGCATTTTGGAAGAGGAAAATATTGTAAAATATATAGTGAATGTTTCTTCAGTTTCTTGCTCAGCCAATGAGGAAAGGGCACTGCCTTTTTGTTTACCATTCTTCACTTCTCAATAAACGGGAGATCCTGTTGAGCACCAGATAGAAAGAAAGAAAGAAAGAGAGAGGGGGGGGAGGGAGAGAGGGAGAGAGAGAGAGAGAGAAAGAAAGAAAGAAAGAAAGAAAGAAAGAAAGAAAGGAAGGAAGGGAAGGAAAGGAAAGAAAAGAAGGAAGATAGATATTTGACTGAGTCCCCAACATTCACAGAGTGCATATTGTATGTCAGGTGCTGTTTGCTGACAGACCATAATCCTCCAGGCAATCAAAGGTACTGATGGAGTTATAACACCCATTTCTCAGGGGGAAACTGAGGCTCAGGGGAGCCATCTGCTAAGGGCCACAATGTCTGCATGTGGTGACTCCAACGGACACCTGACTCCAGAACATGCACTGAACCTCTTCACTATGTGTCCCATCTCAGCACCCTTAGTAAACGTCTGCACCTCTCTGAGCCTCAGTTTCTCCACCAGCAGACGGCCACACCCACTTTCTAAAGGCCTATGGGGAAAATCTGAAGCAGATTCACTCTTACTAGGCTGTTCCTGTGATTCGATGCGTGGCAGATGCTTGGACCAATGCCACTGCGTAAGAGCTCAAATGCTGTAATAACAGATATGATTACATCTTTGGCTCTTTGCAGGTATTGTTTTTTGGTGTTTTGTGTGTGTTTGTTTGTTTTTGCGGTACTGTGGGTTGAACCCAGGGCCTCGCGCCTGCATGCTCTGCAAGTGCTGGACCACTGAGCTGCACCCCCAGCCCATTTTTTTACTTTTTGAGACAGGGTCTCGCTAAGTGACGCAGACTGCCTCTGGTCTGGAACTTGCAATCCTCCTGCCTCTGCGTCCCGAGCCGCTGGGATGACAGGCGTGCGCCACCGCACCCGGCGCTGCAGGTATTGTTTTTACGAGGTAGTAAAACCAGTAATGAAGGTGACGATGACCATGCACATCTTACCAAGGGAAGAACCACGCCCCAGAGAGCGCCAGTCCAGGAGCCCTGGTCAGGATGCGGTGCGCGCCCCCGCCCACTTGGACTAAGGCCCGCGGAACTCCAACCCCAGGAGGCGCCGG
>VMDO01010353.1:0-12338 GCA_007922755.1 Pedetes capensis
ATTTTAATCATTTCTGTTGAAAAATATTGTATTCTAAATTTGCATACTAGATGGCCAACTGGGTTTATCTTTGGATGTTATACTTACAGATGATTTTAATTTTCATCTTTATGATAAAAATTAAATTTTTCAAGTTCTACAGTGAACATGTATTCTATTTCTAATATGTGAAATACATTAACAGGTATATATATATGTATATATGTGTGTGTGTGTGTGTGTGTGTGTGTGACTGCTCTAATAAATTACCACAGACTGTTTTATGATTTTTAATTTTTTTATTTTTTGCAGTACTTGAGAGTTGAACCCAGGGCCTTGTACATACTTTGCAAGTGCTTTACCACTGGGATACATCTTGAGCCTAATTTTTTATTTATTTACATTTTGAGACAGGGTCTCACTAAGGCATACAAGCTGCCTCTGGCCTTGAACTTGCCATCCTCTTGCCTCAGACTTCTGAATCACTGGGATTATAGGTGTGCATCACTGCACCCAGCTCCAGTGTCTTAAGCAACAAGATTTATATAAGAAGAGACAGAAGAGCTTCTCATTGTTCCAGATGCTGGTAAATCCACCAGTACTGACAGATCCAAGTGTTTGGTGAGGGCTGGCACCTGTTTTGTACAAGTGTATCTTCCCTTATGTGGAGGAAAAGAGAGAGAAGAGAGAAGGAGAGAGGACAGAGGGAAAGAGAGGAGGAAGGGAAAGAGAGAGAGAGAGAGAGAGAGAGAGAGAGAGAGAGAGAAAGTGAAAGAGGAAAAAGATGAGGAGGAGGAGAGAAATTTTATATTTTTTTCTTATAAAGGACCTAACTCCTAATATCATCACAGTGGGGGATAAAGATTTCAACATCTACATTCTAGGTACAAACATTTAGCTCATAACACTCTAAAAACTACATAAATAATCATTGTATCACTATATTTTGAAAGAGTCTTTTTATAAGTAAATACACTCATTTCCACTCCAGATGAGGAAGTAGCATGTATCACACTTGCTTCCCCATTGAGAACAACTAAAAATGTATAAATTATAAATTAAAAAAAAATACTGTTTTCAGTCAGGCATGGTGGTGCAAACCTATAATCCCAAGCATTTGGGAGGTTGAGGCAGGAGGTTTATGAGTTCAAGGCTAGCTTTCACTACATAGAGAGACATTGTCTTAAAAAAAGAAAAAGAAAAAGCCAGGCGCAGTGGCGCACGCCTGTAATCCCAGTGGCACGGGAGGTGGAGTCAGGAGGATCCCAAGTTCGAGACTAGAGGCAGTCTGCATAATTTAGCGAGACCCTGTCTCAAAAAGTAAAAAAAATGGGCTTAGGGTGCAGCTCAGTGGTCCAGCACTTGCATAGCATGCAAGAACGAGGCCTTGGGTTTAACTCCAGTACTGAAAAAAAAATAAAAGAAAGAAAGAGAGAGGAGAAAAGAGAAAGGAAGGAATGAAGGAAAGAAGGAAAGAGAAAAAGAAAGAGAAAGAAAAGAAAAGAAAGAAAAATGCAAGCAAGCCAACCAGTTAGGTACCAGTGGCTCAGGCTTTTAATCATAGCTACTTGGGAGGATGAGGTAGGGCCATTGCAAGGTAAAGACCAGAGGCAGTCTGCACAATTTAGTAAGACCCTGTCTCAAAACAGACAAACAAAATTAATAAAAATAGTGAGTTTGGGGATGCAGCTTAGTGGTTCATGCTTTTGCCTTGCACATGGGAGGTCCTGGCTTCAACCTCAAAGTACTAGAAAAAAAAAGTTTGCTTGAAGACATTGGAATTTACAAGGCAACAGGATTTGAATGCTGCGATTGCTAAGAAAAATGAAGTACATTGAGGTAATCCTAATATTCTGTAATGCTTTTCCCTTTAGGGATTTGCTAATTTAGAAGCAGCAGTTGAGAGGTTGAAAAGACTGGATGGGAAATTATAATTAAAAGACTAAAGCTAAGGAGAGCTTTCAATTATTTCTGTTTGTGGAAAGATAAACATTTAAATTTGATGCCCACTAAAGAGCAGGAGCCTCAGTAAACAGACTTACTAGGGAAATTTGAAGGCCTATCTAAGAGTAATGGCAAACTGGAAATTATCGTGAAAGGTGAAATTCAGTGTTGAAATCAATTAATATCTATTGGATAAAGGTGATCATCTTCTGTTCTTTATGATAGGAGCATACACAATACTCTTTGGAAGCAGAGGATATCATGTAAAGCCTCACTTTAAAGTTGGATTTTGGCAACCTAAAAACAAACAAATAAAACATAAAATAGTCTGTGGTTTTAGATACTTCATATAAATAAAATCATTCAATGTTTGTCTTCTATGAGTGCCTCATTTAACTTACCTTAATGTCCGTGTTAAAGCATGTAATTTATTCTTAAGTGCTGAAAATGGAGCCCAGGGTCACATGCTAGACACATGACTTAACACTGAGCTGTATCTCCAGCCCTCGTTTCTATGAGACAGAGTCTCACTAGGTAACTCCAATTGCTCTTGAAATAGCTACGAAGACCAGGCTGGACTCAAACTAGCAATCTTCCTATTTCTACTTCTTGAGTGCTGGCATTATAGGTGTATGCCACCATATCTGGCTAAGGAGTTCCTTTACTTATTTACTTATTTTTAAGGCTGAATAATATTCTGTGGTATATGTTGTTGTTGTTGTTGTTAGGTGCCGTTGAGTCAGTATCCAACTCATAGTGACCCTACATACAACAGGGGAAACACTATTGTCAGTGCTTCTCTGCTGTTCATAGGTTTTTCAATTGTGGATTGATATTTAGGAATGGGATGCTGGGTCCATCTCCCAAGTGGTATGCATATACCACTTTTTAAATCCATTACTCTTTTGATGGCCATTTATGTTGTTTCTATATCTTAGGTTATTGTGAATAAAATTTCAATGAACATATCCTGTTTCAGTTCTTTGGGGTAAATATCCAGGATGGGATTTGTTGGGTCTTATGGTAGTTCTATTTTTAATTTTTTGAGGAACTTCTATTCTGTTTTCCATAAAAGTGACATCATTTTCCATTCCTACCAATGGTGTACAAGTGTTCTAATGTCTTCATAACTGCACCTACACTTATTTTCTGAATTTTAAAATAATGGCTGTACTAGTCAGTCTCACATTATTACAACAAAATATCTGAGGTAACTAAATTATAAAATAAAGTTTTATTTAGCTCATAGTCGTAGAGGTTCAAAATATAAGATCAAGTGAGCCCCATTGGTCTGGCCTCTCCTGAGGGTGGTAGAAGGCAATAGCAGGACTGTGTGTCAGAGTGAGTGGTCACATCTCCATCCAGGAAGGGGAGAGAGTGAGAGCGAGAGCTAGAGAATGAGTATGAATTGATGGGGTCCCTCAACCACATCTAAGAGCATGCCTTCAGTGAGTCAACACCTTCTTCGTACGTCATACTTCCTAAAGGTGCACAGCACCTCCCAAAACTACCTACCATCCTGATGACCAAACCTTAACATTTGGAATTTTGGGTCACTATAATTTGCATTTCCTTGAGGATTAGTGGTTTTGAGTTCCATTTCATATACATATTGACTATCTTCTTTGGAGAAACACCTATTTAAGTTATTTGCCCATTTTAAAATCAGGTTATTATTATTTTGCTGTTGATTTGGAGTTTCTTATATATTTTGGACATTAACTTTTTATCAGATATATAATTGGCAAATATTTTTCTCTCATCCTGTATCTTCTTGTTTCTTTTGTTGTGCAGAAACCTTTTAGTTTGAGTAATCTCACTAGTCTGTTTTTGCTTTTGTTATTGGCTCTTGCTGTCACAGCCAAGAAATCAATGCCAAGAACAATGTTACGAAAAATGTTCCTCTGATTTTTCCTCCTAGGAGTTTTATGGCTTTGTGTCTTACATTTAAGTGTTTAATCATTTTGAGATGATTTTTGTTTATGGTGTAAGATAAGGGTTCAGGTTTTTTTGTTTTTTTTTTGCATATGTATCTACAGTTTCCCCTAGTCTTGGCTCTTGTTGTTGTTAGGTGCCGTCAAGTTATGTCAAACTCATAGTGACCCTATGTACAGCAGAACAAAACACTCACTAACACTGTGGCATGCCTGGCAGTATGTCAGTGCTTCTCTGCTATTCATAGAGTTCGCGGTGGCTGATTGTTTTCAGGAGTGGGCTTCGAGGTCCTTCTCCCATTTTTTTGTCATTCTTGGGATCCAACCCAGGGCATCAGAAAGTGCAGAGTAGCACACTACCAACTTAGCTATAAACCCTGGCACTATTGTTAAAGATCAGCTAAATGTATATGAAAATCAGCAGGAAGAAAGAAATAATGAAGTCAGGGCAGAAACAAATGAAATTGAGGCTAAAACAATAATGCAAAAGATAAATGAAACAAGTAGGGTACCATGGCACATGCCTATCATCCTAGCTACTAAGGAGCCTGAGGCAGGAAATGACAAGTTCAAGGACAGAGACAGCGTATGCAATTTAGCATGACCCTATCTCAAAATTAGGGGCTCAAAATTAGCTGCTGAAGTTTCATCTCAGTGGTAGACCACTTGTCTAGTATGTATGAGGCCCTAGATTCAACCCCCTGTATAGAAAAAACAAAAACAAACAAACAAAAAAATGAGAGAAAGAAAAGAAAAGATAAATGAAACAAAGAGTTGGTTTTTCAAAGATTAAAAAGAAATTGGCAAGCTTTTAGGTAGACTAAAAAGTGAAGAAAAGTCAAAATCAGAGACAAAAAGGGAAACACTGCAACTGATACAACAGAAATCCAAAGATTATTATGAACTATATGCCAACCAATTTGATAATTTAATAGAAATGGTTAAATTATAAGACACACATATCTTTTTTAATAGGTAAATATCAATTTATTTAAGAAAGGGGTACATGTCTCTAGGTACACTGAGCCATTGAATTCTCAGGGGAATAGTATAGTCATATAAATAAATGTATTAAATGTCAATATGTGTTAAATAGCAATAATTTCAGATCAAATGTATAAATCAAATGACAAAATAATGAATCATGCAACAAATAATGTTACACAAAGATCACTTTCACAATTGACAAGTCACTGATTCTGCAATAGAAATAATTGTCCCAAACATTTAGGTATTTTACTGAGGAAGAAAAACAAATGGCCAATAAGCATATAATGGTTTTACACCTCCCAAACTAAGAAATGCCAAATTTTAAAGGACATCACAAAATTGGAAAAAATGAAAAATATGTGAATAGATAATTTGATATGGTGGGAAAAAGTGTATCATAAGGTACTTATATAAATTGACATTGTGTTTTGGAAAGTCCTTTCATTTGTTTTCATAGTCTTTCTTTTCTTTTTATTTTCTTCCTTTATTAGTAAATGTTGGTAGGGTACAGAGTAATACAGCATTGGCTTTTTCCATTATGCAACTATTATTTCATTTTTGGTTACACTTTTATCAACTTGCAAAGTTTATAGAACCCTTTGATTAATATGTAGTAAAACTCATATATATATTTGGGTTAAGTTTCTCTATTTTTTCCATCTACTCGTGAAATTACATCATTTATATTGAGATTATTCTTTTCTCCTTTATTCCTCTACATTGTTTCTCCTCCCCATCCCACCTTCCACAATCTTTGCTTTCATTTTGCTACTTCCCTCCCTCCTTTCTACTCTTTATATTATCCCTTCTTCACTAAGTTTAACTGCATTTTTATATATCAACTTATATATAGGTTTTTTTTCTTCCTTTAAGTAAGATTCAGCTCCCACATGTGAGTGAGAATATATGGTATTTCTCTTTTTGAGCTTGTGTTCATTCACTTAAGATGATATTCTCCAGTTTCATACATTTTACTGCAAATGACATTATTTCAATTTTTTATTGCTGAGTAATATTCCATTATGTATATGTACTATATATTTTTTAAAAAATTTGTTCTTCTGTTGATGGGCATCTTGGTTCCATATCCTTGCTATTGTGAAGAGTGCTGTATTGAATATGGAGATGAAGGGACACACACATCTTAGTATGATTGAATCTTGAAGAAGTAGAAAATCTTAACAGACCAATAACAAGTAATAACATTGAATTAATAATAAAAATGTAATAAAAGTCCTTTAAAAAATTCCCATGACTAGAAGGCTTTATTGTTGAGTTCCACCAAATACTTAAAGAAAACCTAATAGAAATCTTCTTAAATTCTTCAACAACACTGAAGAGAAGGTTAATTCTTCCAAAGGTATTTTGTGATGACAACATTACTCTTATACCAAAGCCCTACAAAGGAAGAAAAAACAAACAAGCAAAAAACCCACAGGACAATAATGTAAATGAACATAGATTTAAAAATCTTCAATAAAATAGTAGTGAGACTGACTAGTACAGCCTAAGCAAACCTAATGCACGAGCATATTATAAACATTATTCACCAGGATCAATTGAGAATCATCCTAGGAATGTGTGGTGATTCAACGTACACAAATTAATAAATGAAATACACTACATCAACCCAATGAAGAATAACAACCAGGCCATTTCAGGTGATGCAGAAAGGTCATTGGATGCCAAAAAAGTCATCTAAGATTCTCTTCATGACAAAAATAAAGTCTATATATAACAAGCCCAGAACAAATATACAGAATGGGGAAAAGCTGAAGGCTTTCTCTCCAAAATCTAGAACAAGACAAGGATGCATACTTTCACTACATTATTATATACAGTATTGGAAATCCTTGCCAGAGTAATCAGTCAAGAGAAAGAAATAAAGGGTATCCAAATTGGAAAAGAGGAAGACAATTTGTTGACAGATGGCATAATATTATATTTAGAAAACTTCAAAGATTCTGCCAAAAAAAACCTATTAGATCTAAAAAACAAATTCGTTACCATACAAAAGTCAGTAGCATTGCTATATACCATATGTAAGTTATCTGAAAAAGAAATCAAGAATATAATCCCACTTCCAACAGCTACCAAAAAATATCTTGGGAGTGCTTGCCTAGCATGCACAAAGCCTTGTGTTTGATCCTTAGCAGTGTAACAAAACAACTTAGGAATAAATTTAACTAAATAGATTAAAGATCTGTGTAATGTAAATGATAAGACATAGATCAAAAAAACTGAAGAAGATGCAAAGAAACAGAAATTCTATGTTCATGGAATGGAAGAAACAATACTGTTAAAGTTTTTATACTACCCAAAGCCATCTATAGATTCAATGTTATGCAATCCCATAAAATATCAATAACATTTTTCATAGAAGCAGAACAAATGACCCACAAGTTCATATAGAATCACAAAAAACTCCAAATAGCCAAAGCAATATTGAGAAAAAAGGGCCAAGCATGAGGCAAGGTCTTACATTACCTGACTTCAAAACACATAGTGAAGCTATAGTAGTTAAAGCAGCCTGATATTGGCACAAAACAAGATGTATATTCCAATGGAAGACTATAGAGTGATTGGAAATGAGCCCATATATCCATAGTCAACTAATTTTAAACCAAGGTTCTAAGAACATGCACTGAGGAGAAGATAATCTCTTCAATAAATGATGCTAGGAGAATTAGATGTCCATATGCAGATTAATGAAACTAGACCTGTATTTGTCTCCAGTTACAATGGTCAACTCAAAATAAATTAATGATAAAATGGCAAGTGGGAAGCTGTGAGTCTACTAGAAGAAAACAAGGGAAATGCTTCTGGAAAATAGAATGGGTAAGAATTTTTTTTGAATAAGATACTAAAGCACAGAAACAAAAGAAAAGATAGACAAATGAGATTACATAAAGCTAAAAAGCTTCTGCCTGCAGCGGTAGCCCTGTGGCATCCGATCCCGTCAGATCTCGGAAGCTAAGCAGGGTCGGGCCTGGTTAGTACCTGGATGGGAGACCGCCTGGGAACACCAGAAGCTGTAGGCTTGGGAGAAGGATCTGGCAACCCCCTCCCAAAAATCAATCTGCCATTGAAAACCCTATGAACAGCAGAGAAGCACTGACAATCATGTTTCCCCTGTTGTACAGAGGGTTGCTATGAGTCGGATACCGACTCGACAGCACCTAACAACAACAACAAAAAGCTTCTGGATGGAAAAGGAAACAGTCAACAAGGGGAAGAGACAGTATGCAAAATGGAAGAAAATATTTTCCAAGCATACATCTGACAAGGGGTTAAAATCCTGAATATGTAAGAAACTCAAAAACTCAATATCAAAATAAAACAAAACAACTAACAAGTAAAACTCCACAGTTAATCTAATTAGAAAATGGACAATATACTGGGCATATATGCTTGTAATTCGAAGCATATATGGGAAGTTGAGGCAAGAGGATGATAGGTTTGAGGCTAGAGGCAGATTTTGCAAATTAGCAAGATCCTGTCTCAAACAATAACAGAGGGGTGGGGTTGCATTTCAGTGGTAGAGCACTTGCCCAGCATGTGTGAGGCTCTAGGTTTAATCTCTCAGTACTGAAAAAAAAAAAAAAAGAGGGACAACAAAACTGGATAGACATTTCTTAAATGCAGATAAATGGCAAAAGGTATATGAAAAAACATGCATCAGTAATCATCAGGAGGATATAAATCAAAACCACAATGAGGTATCACCTCATCTCAGTAAAAATGGATATTATCAAAAGGCTAAAGACAGCAAATGTTAGCCAGGTTAAGAAGAGGGAACCCTTGAACACTATTGGTGGAAAGTGTAAATTAGTACACCATTATATAAAACAGTATGGCAGTTCCTCTCAAATCAAAAATAGAGATACCATATGATCAAGTAATCCCATTAATGAGTATACATCCAAAATAAGTGAAATAAATATGTCAAGGAGACATCTACATCTCAGATTTATTGCAACACTATTCATATAGGCAAGAAATGGAAACAATTGGTAAAGAAAATGTGGAACATATAAACAATGGGATACAATTCAAATATGAAAAAGAAGGAAATCCTGTCATTGGTGACAACATTGATGGAGCTGGAGATCATTATGCTAAGTGAAATAAGCCAAGTATAGCAAGACAAAAATACCACATACTGTGGCTCATATATGGAACATAATAAAGTTTATCTCATACAAGTTGAGAATAGAGTGTGGCTTACCAGGAGTTGGGGAAAGTAAGGGAGAGAGGGTTAAGAAAATGTCAATCTAAGTTACAGTTAGGTAAGAGCAAGATGTTGTGGTGGAATGTGGCACAATAGGGTGCTATAAATAATGACAATGTACTGTACATTAAAAAAAAAGCTAGAAGAAAGTATTTCAATTATTTTCACCATAAATCATAAATATTGAGGAGATAGATATGCTAGCCATGATTTGTACATTACACTACATATGTTGTTGTTGTTAGGGGCTGTTGAGTTGGTATCCAACTCATAGCGACCCTACATACAACAGGGGAAACACCATTGTCAGTGCTTCTCTGCTGTTCATAGAGTTTTCAATAGTGAATTGATTTTTGGAAGTGGGTTGCTGGGTCCTTCTCCCAAGCCTACAGCACCTGGTGTTCCCAGGCAGTCTCCCATCCAAGTACTAACCAGGCCCGACCCTGCTTAGCTTCCAAGATCTGACGGGATCAGATGCCACAGGGCTATGGCTGCAGGCACACTATGTATAAGTGTACCAAAATATCACATTGTACTCTATTAATATATATAACTTTCAAGGTATCCATTAAAAAACTTAAAAATAGAGCTGAATGTAGTGATGCATGCCTATAATCCCATCACTCAGGAGGTTGAGGCAGCAGGACTGATGTGAGTTCAAGGCCAGCCTGGGCTACACAGCAAGACCTTGTCTCAAAAAGTACCCCCCCCCAAAAAAAAAAAAAGAATAAATGCAACACACAAAAAAAAGTAAATAAAAGAAGAGAAAAGAAGAAAGAAAAGAGACTTGGGTATCTATTACCAGAAAAGTATGCTCTTCCTTGGTTATTAAGTTAAAGAAAAGACTAGTATAAAATTTAACTATATTAAAACTTGACTAGGATATGAAAGGGCTGGGGTTGAGCTCAGTTGGTAGAGTGCTGCTCTGTACACTCTGAGGACCCGAGTTTGATATCCAGCACCACAAAAATGGGAGAAGGACATGGAAATGCACTTCCAAAACAATCATAAAACAGCCATTGAAACCCCTCTGAGGGTTGCTATGAGTTGGACCCAGCTCTGGCACACAACAACAATAGGACATGAAAACCAAATGATTATTCCAAAATTTCTCTCTTTCTATAATGTATTTTTAAGATTCTTTCAATATATCTCTTGAAATCAATTAATCCACACAAAATTAATTTTTTAGTACATTGAGGTTTTGATTTATTGAATTGCATTTCTGCTGAGACCAAATTCAATATATTCTGGATGCTGCGGCTTTGTATTAGAAATAAATCTTTCCAGGTTTTGATAAACAACCATATTCGGGTTCTGTTGGCAAGGTTTTGCAATGATATTGAGAAGTCAGGATTGTGAATTTTGCCAATAGGTCATTTTGTTTCTCTATTGAGCCCTACTTACTTGCTTCTGTCTTGTCTAAGCCTAACATTGTGGCTGCAACAGTTAGGCTGGTTATACTTGAGTTCAGAGTAATCTGTTTGGACTTTTTTGATTTGAGAGAGCTTTCTTGGGGCATAGGACTTTATACTTAGGCAAGAAACTGAGGGCATGGGGCAAAGTTGCTGGTGAGGTAGTTTATCAAAACATGGAAAAAATGTTGGCTACTTCTCAATAAAGTAGACATGCCTGAGTTGTTTTGCCAGACTGTACAAGTAAATAGAAGGAGGTTGAGAAAAGTGATTTATTACATAAGGCCCTTGGGTTGCCCCTCAAATGGGCAACTTCAGGTTAATGACTCAGCATGGCAGGGATATCAAAGCATTTCTGTCCCTGGGAGATGACAGCTGCCTTTAGTTTGAGGACTCCCTGATGGCCTTGCTGAATCTTTCTTAGATCACAGAGCCACTTAAGAAGCTTCTATGTAAACTTCCCTCAGACTTGCACTGCAGATAACTCTTGGCTTTATACAGCTCCCCTAATCTCTGCCCTTCACTTTCTCTCATACGAGCATTTCCTTTAATAATACCCCAGATCTTTAACAATTACAGCTTAACAATTGAAAGTTGAAAATATGTCTCTGGTAGCGTAGAAACAGAATTCCTAGCTGGGCATTATGGTGCACACCTGTAATCCCAGCTACTCTGGAAGTTTAGCCAGGAGGATTGCAAATTAGAGGCCTATGCAATTTAGCAAGACCCTGTCCTGAAGAAAGTTCTGCATGCCAATCTTGAGATTTGTTACATTTCTAAATGCTTGGTACAGCAAGAAAAAGATAGTTTTATATCACCCTAATTTAGCTCTACTCCATATCATCTATGTATAATAAAACCTTCACTTTTTTTACTTTTCAGAATGAATGTGGTGATTCGGTCTTTCAAAATCTGCCTTTTATGTGCATACATTAGTGAAATATAATGAAATATACAATTTCACCTATCATTTACCTTTACTCTTACTGATTTTTGATAATTTTATCTTAAACATCAATTTGCCCCTTCAACATACTTGTATGTATGCCTTTACTGCATTTGCTGTTACCTCTTTTACAACATCACTATATTTTGATAATATACAAAAATATTCTAAAAAATACATACACACAAATATACATTTATCTCACTTTTGGAAATTATCACTGCAAGGATTATTTCAGTAATGGAGAAAGTAAGTCTAAGTTATCTTAGGTATGAATCATTATTTAGCCTTCCTCTATTTTCTGATTATGAAGAAAATTATTTTGTGATTTCTGAAGGCTATCTGACATTTTAACCCCAAAACTCACCTGAGAGATCCTTCCTCATTTTTTTCTGAATGAATTTTTAGGACCCTTTGTCTCCATACTCTCTGTCCAGTTTACATTTATGTAATATCATTCTTATTTACATTAATTTTCACATGCCAATAGCATTTTGATTTTGCCTTCTTTAGGACAAGCATTTTATGGGAAATTGCTAGCAAATCTCTGTTCAGATAAGAGGATGTCCCTCATTCAGTGCCCTACTGACTAAAGCTCCTAGTCTCCGGTCAAATCTCACTCCATAGGAAGAAACTCAGAAACTACTCCGACAGCATTCAGGTAGAAAGTTTGATGGAAATATGCAGAACAGCTTAGTTATTGAATTGTCATTTCCTAAGAAGTCCTCCCTCATTTGTTCTTAATAGCTGTGTACAAGATTTACTAAAATTTAAATGATTTGCTTTATTTTCTCTATTGGGTTAGTCACTTTTACCATTTCAGTGGCTGTGACATGGTATGCCCCTATGCTTTGACATTGTCTATCTGAAGTGCATAAAAGAGGCCTTACTGCCAATGA
>VMDO01010353.1:12438-72163 GCA_007922755.1 Pedetes capensis
ATGTTTGGAAGAGTGGCAGGTCAACGGAAAAGAGGAAAACCCTCCACCAGATGGATTAACACAGTGTCTGCAACAATGGGCTTAAACATAAATAAGATGGTTTGCCTGGCACAGAATCGGCAAGTGTTTCGATCTGCTGTACATAGGGTCGCTATGAGTCGGACTCGACTCGATGGCACCTAACAACAACAACAACAACTGCCAATGAGGGTTGGCAGTAGGGCACACAGTAGTAGAGATTAGAGTTACTAATTACTAGCTGTGGCCTTAGGAAAGTTGTATAACCTCTCTTAATGTTCACTTAAATGTGTAAAATGAGCATAACATCCAGGTTTGCTGGGGATTTAAAATGAAGTCATGTATGAAATATATTTAGCCACTGATGGGCTCCCGTTTACCTCTTGTTCCTTCTTTTCAGTAGACCATCTCATTACATATTTTCTCTGTGCATGTATATCTTCAGTATGATACTGAACAAGGCATGATAAAATGTATGGAGAATGTTTAAATAAAAAATTACAGTAAAAGACATATTGGCATAAATCACTGTCAAAATATTCCCTCTGTCTTCAAACATACTTATTCTATCATTTTTTCCACTTTCTGAAGCAGTTCTGAAAGTGCTCTTTTAGGAGTATTTTACTTGTGCTGTTGTGGCTGCCTTGATGTCTTGAATTGATATGTAACATTTATGTTTCATGGTCATTTTGACACTAGGGAAGAACCAGGAGTCATATAGTGCCAGATCCAGTGAATAAGGTGGATGAGGATATACTGTAGTGTTTTTATTTGACAGAAATTGTTGAACCAGAAGGAACGTGTAGCATGGATTATGGTCGTGATGGAGGATGAGATGTTGTTAATGTTAGGTGCTGTCAGAGTAATATAAAGCATTTCACTATACTCCTATTTCCTTTTCTACTTCACATCATTATCTGTCCTTTCTCCATCCACCACCTGCCTGGAAGTGACTAGGATGTGCGCTAACTTGTGATCATGGGCTTTTTGAAATCATTGCTTCTGCCACCCACTTGCCTCTCAATCTTCTAGCTCCTTGTTTACTTATCCTGTCACAGGGAAGAAACCAAATGTAGATTTTACTGTTACTAATAAAGCGTAAGTTTCATGGTCCTTGAGGGCATCTTCTAAGTCCCTGAGATGGATCCTAGTAATGCTTTAATATGATTATATGTTCTTATTCTTGTTAGGTGCTATTGGATAGGGTCGGCTTTATAGTGATCCTATGTACAACAGATAGAAACACTCCCTGACACTCTGCCATACCCAGCACTATGTTAGTGCTGCTCTGCTATTCATAGGGGTTTCAATGGTTGATTTTTCAGGGGTGGGCTGCTGGATCTTTCTCCCAAGCCTACAGCCCCTGGTATTCCCAGGCAACCTCACATCCAGGGTCTAAACAGGACCAACCCTGTTTAGTTTCCAAGATCAGATGGGATCAGATGCCAGAGTGGCACAGCTTTAGGCATATATATACTTTCTCAAGCCTGAAGCCATACCACCGTTGTGTCATATCCTTTCAGATCTCCGAGGCTTAGTAGGGTTGGGCCTCATTAGTACTTGGATGAGAGAATGCCTGAGAGTACAAGGTGCTGTAGGCTTGGGAGAAGGACCTGGCAACCCATTTCCCAAAAAACAATCAGCCACTGAATGGCAGAGAAGCACTAACAATACTGTTTCACCTGTTGTACATAGGGTTGCTATGAATTGGAGACTGACTCAATGTTACCTAAAAACAACAACGTACTTTCATAAAAGTGGCAAAGCAAAACATTTCAACCACAATCAACTAAAACTGTCATTTTTTTCAACCTTGCTTTCCCCTCTACCCCATTTCTTCTCTTGGCAGATGAATTTGGAGCTATTGTGATTATTTTGGGGACATGGGTAAAGAGATGAGATGAGTCATCAGTCTAGGTTCAGTAGGATGTATATAGTTCTTGGTCACTTCTATATGTAGCTAAGCTATTGTTAGGCCATGTGGTATAGAAATGGCTTCCAGGAAAATGTACTTCATCCAGAATCATGGCCAAAGTGAATGAGAATGTGTCCTATCTCCATTGTTGGAAAGCTCAAAAGAAAACTGTGAATTAATAATAAAATGAATTCCCATCAACTTTTGTGGAAGAAAGACTAAACTATCCTTTTATGTCCCTAGAAAATGATATTATACAATTGTAATGAAAAAGTAACCAAAGAATAAGAAATGAAAATTTGGAAAATGCATAGTATTAGACCATAAATTATCTTATTTTTCTAGACTTACATTTTTTTGTTTTGTATCAACATTTTAAAATTTTATGTTATGATTTTTGTTCTAACTTTAAAGAAACATTTATTATATAGCTATTTGGGCTGGGATTTAGCTCAGTGAGTAGAATGCTGCGCTGCAATCTCTAAGGTACCCAGTTCAATTCCCAGCACCACAAAAATGGGAGAAGGGCCAGGCAATCCACTCCCAAGGCAATCCTGAAGCACTCAGCCATTGAAAACCCAATGAGGGTCGCTATGAGTCGGATACTGACTCAAGGGCACCTAACAACAACAACAACAACAATTTTATATTAGGGCTGGGGCCTAGCTCAGTTGGTAGAGTGCTACTCTGCACTCTCTGAGGCCCTAGGTTCGATCCCCACCAATGCAAAAATTGGAGGAAGGCCTGGCATCCTAGTCCTGCTACAATCCCCCAAACAATCTGCCATTGAAAACCCTAAGAATAGCAGAGAAGCTTGACATACTGCTGGGCATGGCACGATATTGGGGAGTGTTTATTCTGTTATACATAGGGTCACTATGGGTAGAACCTGACTCGGCACCTAAAACAACAACAATTTCATGTGTTAAAAATAGCCCCTTGAGGAGGGATGAAGGGGGAGAGGTCAATCTCAATGTAAACAGCACAACTTTATGTATATGGTGGGAAAAAAGGGGAAGATAGAAAAAAGCCCTATTAAAATAGCTAAAATTTAAAAAATAATAGTAATAATACCAAAGGCAGGCAATAATGTAAATGGACTAGATCACTTATCTAATACTTCTGAGAATGTATAAAGGTAGATCACTATAGAAAAAAGTTTGGACTTATATCAAAATCAGGATGCATGTATGTAGATAAATATTCTCACAAAAAGACATGCAAATAGAAAGGAGACCATTGGTGGTGGGGATGGGAATAGGGGAGGAGGATCATGAGAGAGTAAGGTGGAAATTATGTGAGCAATGTACAATGAAATGCATATATGGAAATGTCATAATGAAACCCATTAAGTTGTACAATAAAATTACCAATCAAAAAAGAAAAATATTTGAAAAAAATAGCCACTTACACTACTATAGTCCTGTTGTTGTTAGATGCTGTGGAGTTGGTATTCAACTCATAGCAGCCCTATGTACAACAGCAAAACACTATTGCCAGTGCTTCTCTGCTGTTCATAGGGTTTTCAATGTCAGATTGATTTTTGTGAGTGGGTTGCCTGGTCCTTCTCCCAAGCCTACAGCATCTGGTGTTCCCAGGCAGTCTCCCATCCAAGTACTAACTAGGCCCGACCCTGCTTAGCTTTCAAGATCTCACAGGATTGGATGCCACAGGGCTACAGCTGCAGGCTTACAGCCCCGTTGTTGTTAGGTGCCATTGAGTCGAGTCTGACTCATAGTGACCCTATGTACAGCAGATCGAAACACTTGCCTATTCTGTGCCAGGCAAACAATCTTATTTATGTTTAAGCCCATTGTTGCAGACACTGTGTCAAGGCATCCGATTCCCTTCAGATATCGGAAGCTAAGCAGGGTCGGGCCTGATTAGTACCTGGATGGGAGACCGCCTGGGAACACCAGAAGCTGTAGGCTTGGGAGAAGGACCTGGCAACCCCCTCCCAAAAATCAATCTGCCATTGAAAACCCTATGAACAGCATAGAAGCACTGACAATAGTGTTTCCCCTGTTGAACAGAGGGTCACTATGAGTCGGATACCGACTCGACGGCACCTAACAACAACTACAGCCCCGTAGTATAGATTAAAGTCTGGGATTGTGATCCTACCTGCACTAGTTTTGTAGTTTAAGAGTGTTTGGGTTATATGTGGTCTTTTGTGTTTCCATATGAATTTTTGGATCATTTTTTCTATTTCTGTAAAGTTTGTCATTAGAATTTTAATGGAGATTGCATTAAATGTATAGATTGCTTTCCGTAGGATAGCCATTTTTACAATATTGATTCTCCCAATCCATGAGCAGGGGAGGTCCTTCCACCTTTTAGTATCCTCTGCTATTTCTTTCTTTAATATTTTGAAATTTTCCTTATAGAGATCTGAAGGGTATTTGGTTAGATTGATTCCAAGGTATTTAATTTTCTGGTGGGCTATCGTGAGAGGGATTGTAGCTGTAATTTCCTTCTCTTCCTGTTTACAGTTGGTATAAAGGAAGACTATTGTTTTTGAGTGTTATTTTTGTATCCTGCCACTTTGCTAAAGGAGTTAATTAGGTCTAAAAATTTTCTAGAGGAGGTTTTGGGGTCTCTAGGTAAAATATGATGTCATCCACTAATTTAACCTCTTCTTTGCCTATCTGTATCCCTTTGATTTCGTTCTCTTGTTTGATTGTCCTGGCTAGGACTTCAATCACAATGTTAAATAAAATAAGAGAGAGTGGACATCCTTGTCTTTTTCCAGATCTTAGAGGAAATGGTTTCAATTTTTCTCCATTTAATATAATGTTAGCTGTAGATCTGTCATAGATGGCCTTTCTGATGTTAAGATATTTTCCTGTTATGCCTATCTTCTCCAGGGTTTTTATCATGAAAAGGTGTTGCACTTTGTCAAAGGCCTTTTCAGCATCAATTGAGATGATTATGTGATTTTTGTTTGCAAGCTTCTTGATATGTTGAATTACATTGACCAATTTTTGTATGTTGAACCAGCCTTGGATCTGTGGAATAAATCCCACTTGGTCATGGTAAATAATCTTTTTAATATGTTGCTGAATTCGGTTTGGTAAAATGTTAATGAAATAAGTCAGGCACAAAAAGACAAGTACCACAGGTTCTCATGTGTATATAGAAACTGAATAGAAAGTTGAGTTCACAGAAGTTGAGAGTAGAACAGTGGTTACCAGCAGCTAGGAAAAGTAGAGGTAAGGGGCAATAGAGAGAAGTTAGTTATCAGGTATAAGAGGCCAGTTAGATAGGAGGAATAACTTCTAATGTTCTATTGCACAGTAGGGTAATAATGATTAACAACAATCAATTGTACATTTCAAAATATCTAGAAAAGAAGACTGAATTTTTCCAACACAAAGAAATGATAAATATTTGAGGTGATGAATATACTAATTACCCTGGTCTGATCATTATACATTGTATGCACATATTGAAATATCGTATTGTACCCCTTAAATATGTGTAAACAAAAACAAATGTGTTGATTACAAATTTAAAAATTAAAACTCTTTTGGAAAATTGGAAGAGGTAATGACTTGGGAGGAGTTGATATGAATTTAAGGAGAAGAAAATGTTCCACTTTTGTGGAAATAACCCAAGCTTTGAAAAATAACTCTTGTTATTGAGAAGCCATTAAGCTGCTTTTGATCAATCTTTGCTGCCTTTGCATTTTGTTTCCTTTTCTAAATCATGGTAAATAGACAAAGAATTTTTGTTCTTATTCTAAGATTTTATTTGCCACTTTTATGGCTTTCTCCTTATTTCAAGTGTTTTTAGTTTTTTAAAATAAACATTATGATGCTAATACATTATTATTATTATTATTATTATTATTATTATTATTATTATTATTATTTTATGGTACTGGGGGTTGAACCTAAGGCCTTGTGCTTGCATGCTGTGCAAATGCTGGACCACTGAGCTGCATCCCCAGCCCTATTTTTTTTTTTTTTAACTTTTTGAGACAGGGTCTTGCTAAATTATGCAGACTGACTGTGGTCTGGAATTTGCAATACTTCTGCCTCCGTCTCCTGAGCCATTGGGATTACAGGCATGCCCCACTGCGCCCAGCTCTAATGTTGTATTCTTCAATAAAATGTTTAATAAAAATTTTTCTTTAAATTTAAGAAAGCATTGACTAAACTTTAGATTTTAAACTTGCTTATTCATTTATCATGCTTTTTAAAAAATCTGCTGCCTCATTAAAAAAATTTTGAGAGGTTTTCTCTTGCCCATACACATATTCAGTTTTTTAAAAAATGCCTAATCTGGTCAGTAGGAAATAGAGTCAATTCTGTATTTAGTGGCTATTAACTCAATATTATTCAGAAGAGGAAAATTTGGATCATCTGCTGTGTTAGTACATTCCTTTCTTTTTTCAAAATACTGTTTGCTTGCAACTTAGTGTATTAGTCAGTATACTCCAGAGAAACAGAACCAACAGGGCGTGTGTGTGTGTGTGTGTGTGTGTGTGTGTGTGTGTGTGTGTGTGTATAGGTATTTACTGTAAAGAACTGGCCCATGTGATTATGAATCCTAAGAAGTCCCAGGAATTGGAGTTGGCAAGAGATCAAGGGACCCAGGAGAGCTGATATGTAGATCCAGTCCAAGTATGAAAAATCCAGTCCAAGTATGAAGGACTCAGAACAAGGAGAACTGATATTTCAGTCTGAAAACAAGAACAGTCTTGTCACAAGAAGGGCTAATGTTTTCAGCCTGACTCTGAAAGCTGGAAAGGACCAATGTTGTAGCTCAGTCAGTCAGTCAGTCAGGAAGCATTCCCCTTATTTACAGTGTAGAAGAAGGAGTTCAGACTTTTCTTTCTGAGTAGAATAGGCCTCAACTGATTGGATGAGGCCCACTTATGTTAGTAGGGCAATCTAGTCAGTCTACTAATGCCAGTGTTAATATCAGCCCAAACACCCTCACACACACAACTGGAATAACATTTGACCAAGTATCTGGGCACAGTCTGCAGCTAGCATGGTGGTGTCTGATCCTGTCATATCTCAGGGTTGGGCCTGGTTAATACTTGGATGGGAGACTGCCTGGGAATACCAGATACTGTAGGCTTGAGAGAAGGGCCAGAAACCCACTCCCTCACTCCAAAAAAAGTCAATCGGCCATTGAAAACCCTATGAATAGCAGAGAAGCACTGACAATAGTGATTCGCCTGTTGTACCTAAGGCCACTATGAATCAGACACTCACTTGGTGGCACCTAACAACAACAAGTATCTGGGCATCCTATGGCAGTCAAGTTAACACACAAAATTAATCTTTACACTTAGCATAGGAAATTGTTACCAGAACTATAACTTAGTAGATCTTGAATTATTGTACTAGCTCTTGCCTCAAGATACAATGTAAAATTCCTCATCCTTTGAGATTTAAGATTTCTGTAACTTAAAACTGAATATCTAAAACATATCTGCTAGATTTCATTTTGTTTTGGCATTCATTTATCTTATAGTACTTTACATATCATTTTCAGCTGGTTATCTTTAAGATGTCTAAATTATTCAATAGATATATATTAGAGTTAAATTGTTAAGATATAAATTGTAATAATTATAGGCTTATACAATTTCCTTAGTTTTCAAAAATGAATTGAGAAAATGCAAAATTATAGACATTGCTATTTTAAGGAGACTCCTTAATAAGTAACTTTTTAGTCTGATTCTAGTAGTTAAAATTTTAATTTTATATATCTTATAAAAATATATAATTACAGCTGGGCACTGTGACACATGCCTGAAATTTCAGCACTCGGGAAGCTGAGGCAGTAGGACTGAAAGTTAATTCCAGGCCAGCCTGTGCTGCATAGCAAAACCTTTCCAAGAAAAAAAAGCCTTGGTGACTGGAAGTTTAGATTACTAATTAGGATGGGGCAGATAAATAGGAGAATAAGCAGAACTTCAAATTTCTTTTGCTGAGAAAAAGTTGTCAATGAATAAGGAAGACTGGGATGTCCTGCCCAAATCTTGGTTGTCTACTACATATTACACATCCTGTCATGTAACTATGTATGTTTTGATTAAGATTTGATGAATATCCTGTTGAAACAAGTGTACAAAAAATTTTATCTCAGTATACTTGAATGTTTTCTTTTCACAAATAGCACCAATTTTTCCTGTTATTCTCACATCTTTCTTACAATTCCCTTTGAGGCTGCTTTGGAGATTCAGCCTTAGAAACATTTTACCAGTGTTTTATCATGCATCTTCCTCACGCATTTTCAGGAATGTTGTAAGATCTTTGACATTTAGCATAATTAGCTGAGGATGTTCATCTATACACTGAGCCAAGGCAGGCAGGTCCCCTTATTTTTGGCATTTTTATGTGGCTACTACATTTTCCCCCCTAAGTCTCCTTACTGTGTTCCAGCCTTATTGATATGCATATATTGTCTTTCTTTCTTTAGTATAGGGCCTCTTTGGTACAAGTAGGGCCACTTATGTACAATTTTGCCTTCAAACTCCAAGGATCAAACTGCCTCTGCTCTGTTCTGGTTATGGCAGCCCTCAAGCTATATTGTCTTTAGGAGGCTTGGGAATTTTTTTATTCCCTCAACTCTGGGCTTCTTCTCACTCCCCAACATGCTCCCTCTCCTTGCCAATTTTCAGCCATGTATTTCTATTGTCCCATCATGACCCAGATGGATTTATTACCCTTTTTGTTGCTTCTTTTTGTTCTTGCGAAACAATGAGGCCAAAACGTGGTAAAATAAATTTAGTAAAAAATGTATCTAACTCCACATATAGCCCAAACAATCTGAAGCTACAAAACTAGTGCAGGCAGGATCACAATCCCTGACATTAAACTATACTACAGGGCTATAGTAATAAAAACAGCTTGGTACGGGCACAAAAATAGGCTAGAAGACCATTGAAACCGAATTGAAGACCCAAAGATACAATTACAGCCACCTGATTTTTGACAAAGAGGCTAAGAACATTCAATGGAGAAAAGATAGCCTCTTCAACAAATGGGTCTGGGAAAATTGGATATCCATTTACAGAAAATTGAAAATAGACCTATACCTCTCAATATGCATGGGAGTCAATTTGAAGTGGATAGGAGACTCAACATAAAACTGGAAACCTTAAAACTACTAGAAGAAAAGATAGGAAACATACTCTAACACATAGACATAGGAAAATATATCCTTAACAAGATTCCAAGAATTGATAAATGGAATTACATGAAATTAAAAAGCTTCTGTACATCAAAGAAAACAATCAACAAAGTTAAGGAGGTGCCCACTAAGTGGGAAAAAATCTTCACATCCTGCACATCTGACAGGGAACTAATTTCTAGAACATACAAAGAACATAAGAAAGCAAATCCCAAGATAACCAATAACCCAGTACACAAGTGGGCAAAGGAAATGAACAGGCAGTTCTCAAATGAAGAAGTTTATAGGGCTAAAAAATACATGAAAAAATGTTCAATATCCCTATCCATTAGCAAAACTCAAATCAACTCCAGTAACAATGGCCAAGATCAACAAAACAAACAATAATAATAACAAGTACTGGCAAGGATGCAGAGAAGAAGGAATGCTTTTACCCTGCTGGTGGGACTGTAAATTAGTTCAACCACTTTGGAAATAAATTTGGAGATACCTCAGAAAACTAAGACTAGAACTGCCATGTCACCTACATATACCACTCCTGGAAATACACCCAAAGGGAGATAAGTCATTATACCACAGAGACACCTACATCTCTAGATTTATTGGAGCATTCTTCACAGTTGCAAGGATATGAAACCATCCAATATGTCCATCAATAGAAGAATAGATAAAAAAAATGAGGTACATAAACACAATGGAATGTTACTCAGCAATAAAAAAGAATGAAATAATGTCATTTGTGGCAAAATGGATGAAATTGGAGAATATCATCTTAAGTGAATGAACACAGGCTCAAAAAGAAAAATAAAATATGTTCTTACTCAGATGTGAGAGCTGAATATTAAAAGAAGAAAAACACTCTCTATATATGTAGATATATAAAAATGAACACTCAAACTTACCTAAGAAGGGAAAATACAATCAGAGTAGAAAGAAGGAGGAAGGGGACTTGCAAGGGGAAGCGAAGATTGTGAAAAGTGGGAAGGGGAGGGGAAATAATGTAAGGAGATAAGGGGAAAAGCATAATCTCAATGTAAATGAGGCAACTTTACAAATGCATGGGAAAAATAGGAGAGTATGACCCATAATTACATATGAGTTTTACTACATATTAATCAAAGGGTTCTATAAACTTTGCAAGTTGATGAAAGTGTAACCAAAAGTGATGTAATAGTTGCATAATGGTAATATCAAATGCCATATTACTCTGTACCCCACCAACATTTATCAATACAGGGAAAAAATGTGTCTAACCTCTTTTTCTCAAACATTGAAATTATTGCCTCTGTTCTTCCCTTTGAACCTGTGGATTTGGCATCCAGTGTGCACAGCTGCATCACGTATATATTGAAGACACCAAAATAAGTCAGATGTCTCAAACGAGCATCAAATGTTTACAGGTAGCCAAATTGTCTTATAGATTGTTAAAATTTGGTTATAGTTGAAATGAGACTAAGAAAATTCTTTCAGGTTTTATGATTTTCTGTTTCCAATGAAAACAGGAATGCCACATGCAGCTTTTTGCTTCTGTGCCTCTGGTTATTATATTTTCGTTTATTGAATTTCCAGGAACAAGACAAGCATAAAAGGAAGAAACTGAGAAAGCAATGCTTTGAATACACCCAAGCCTCTAACTTGCGATTCTTAAAGCTGAAAATTTGTCTTCCTTGTGTTTAAGAAAGTTTCTGGCTACAAAATACAGTGTGTGGATTGTGCTCATGTAATACCCAGTAATACCCAGTACCATGGGCTTCATAAGTACTCACTTTTAAAAAAACCTTAGTTGACACCTGTTAAATGTCTAATGTGTTGAACAGGTTATCTTAACTATTCTGCCATTGGAACAACAGGAACTGATTCAGTGTCCTTAATACTAGAGCCACATTTAATGACTCCAATAGAGTTGTCATATAACAAAGAGACTTAGAGCTTTCAATAGTGAAGGGCCTCTTGTAGACAATATTGTTTTCATTTTTTTGGTATCTAGATAGTCATCTAACCAACAGAACTACCAAAATCGGGAACTGATGTCCAGAGTCCATAACTATAATGAATCCTATGAGATTTTTGACTATATAATTCAAAGTCTATTCTAGTTGTTGCTGTTAGGTGCAGTTGAGTCATGTCTAACTCATAGTGACCCTCATAGGGTTTTCAATGGCTTATTGTTTCAGACTTGTTTCAGGAGTGGACTACCACATCCTTCTCCCATTTTTGTGGTGCTGGGGATTGAATCCGGGACCTCAGAGGGCGCAGAGCAGAACTCTACCAACTGAGCTAACTCCCCAAGTGGAAACTTCCAGAATGGAAGATAATAGGGCATCAGGATTGGTCAAGGAATAATGACTTTGATTCTTACTTTTCAGTTATAGAATATGCCACTAGCATGAACTCATTTTGAGGACAAGTTGAAGATTAAAATATAGTATTTCATTCATATTAAATATTGTGGGGATTTTTATTATTCATTCTTGAAAGCAGTCAGAGAGATTCTTCTAGAAGCCAAGACTTGGTAATCAGTAGATAGTATTCAAGAGATAAGCTTTATTGCTATATGATTGAAAGTACACGAAAACATATTAGTATTTTAGGATATCCTGGCTACATCTTTGTGAGCTTTGTGTAGGGAAGCCTCTCTGGGTATCAGTTTCCTTATCTATAAAAAGTCCTCATTTATGATGATGATAATCCAATCTATATTCCACCATTTAATAGCCATTTGAACTTTGAACATTGATCTAATCATTATGCTTTAATTTTTTTCATTTTTCTGACTCATAGGAAAAACTCAGCACAATTAACTATTTTTTGGATATGTACTTCATGCTACATTGAAGAACAGATACTGCTTCAGTCAGGGTTTCTTGGTTGCTAATAATAAAAACTACTCTGCAGTCTTGCCAAAAGGGTTTATTAAGTTCTATGCATTCATGAAATAATTGTACCGAAATTAGATAGTTGAATCATTCCAGCAAGACCCTATGTGCATGGCTGCAGGCTACAAGCCCTAGATTATACTGCCTAAACTGGCCATACCTGTTGGAGGGACATTAGCCTAGGGAAGGAGCGTGGGTCATATGTCACCACCCCAGATGTGAAGAGAGAGAGGGCTATTGTTTTCTATTTTCAGGAAGGGCCAAATGACTGGAAATTGCCCAAACTGGGGAAAGGTGTTTGAAAAGTACTTGTTGTTGTTGTTGTTGTTGTTGTTAGGTGCCATCAAGTCGAGTCCAACTCATAGCAACCCTCATAGGGTTTTCAATGGCAGATTGTTTCGGGATTGCCTTGGGAGTGGGTTGCCACATCCTTCTCCCATTTTGCGGTGCTGGGAATTGAACTCGGGACCTCAGAGACTGCAGTGCAGTGCTCTACCAACTGAGCTAAATCCCAGCCCTGAAAAGTACTAGATAGTCAAAAAACATAATAATAGATACTACAGGCCCTTCACATAATTACTCTGTTTAATTTTCACAACTCCCTGGTGAAATGCCATTATAATCCCCACTTTTCTAGACAATGTAACAGAGACTGAAGTATGACCTTTCCAAAGTTCTCAAATAGTAAATAGCTGATCTGGGATGTAAGCCCAATGTTACACTTTGGACATGAAGTGTCTCCCCCAAAAGGCTCTTTTGTTGAAAGCTTGGTCCCCAGCTGGTGGATCCAGTTATTGAGAGATGATTAGATTATTGGGGCTCTGACCTAATCAATGGATTAATCTACTGGTGGAGTCATAATTTGATTGTATTATTAGGGGGTGATGAACATTTTGGAGGTGGGGTTAGTTGGAGGAAGTAGGTTACTAGAGGCATGTTCTTGGGGGCTATATCTGGTCCCAGGCGTCTCTCTGTCTGGCTCTCTCTGCTTCCTTTTCTGCTTTCTGGCTGCCCTGAGGTGAGCACCTGCTCTACTGCACCCTTCTGACATGCTATACTGCCTCACCTCAGGCCCTGAAACAACAAAGGCAGCCAGCATGAACAGAAACTTCTGAAACTGAGCCAAAATAATTCCCTTCCTCCCAGGTATTTTGTCATAGCAACACAAAAGTCATTAACATACCCAGGTTGTCTGTTTCCGAACATCATACATTTTATTCTCTATCATTTTGCCTCTTTAGTGAGGATGGGGATGATATATCCTATCTTGGTATCCTTAGTCAGTTACCAAACAAAATAACTTAAAATACCAGTTTGAAAACAAATAGGATTGCTTTACAGTAGATGTTTCCTTCATAAAGCTAGTTGTAGTACATTGTAAGCTGTGGAAATTATCTTATTTCTTGGTTATTATTTGTTATAAAATGATCTCGGACTTCAGATGATAGATTTCCTGATGTTGGTAAAGTTCTGCTACTTCTGCCAGCTCTGAGAATGTGAGAGGGATTACTGAGTGTGTGTGGTCAATATAAAAACTTTAGTCTTTCATATTGTTTTGTGCTCTGTAAAGCAATGTTTAAATACCTAAGGACCTACTCATTAACTTCCTTTTCTGAGTACTCAATAAAAGTTAGAGACTCTTTCAGCAAATGATCCAGGATATCACAAATGTATCAGTTAATCTGGCCACTACTGTTTAAGTCTCAATGTTTTAAGAAGGATTTCTTTTATTGAGACAGGGACTCACTATTAAAAAGGATTTAATTAAATAATTGGTGGGTCAGTCATTCCTATTGGTTGATCACTATATATAGCTTGAGCTATATAAAAGGCCATCAGCCTTGGAGAAAACAAACTTTTGTTCAAGCCTCTGTTCAACTACTAACTGGCAGTGTGAACCAGGATGAAAACTTGACCTCCAGCAGCCTCAGGTTCCTAATCTGGAAAAGAATAAGTGATGGTTGATTGGTTTCTTTCTCAGGGATTATTGTGAGTATCTTGCATGAGAAAGTACTTATAAAGTGGCAGTACACTGTTCTAATCCAAAGAAATATTACAGGGCCTGGATGTTCAATCACCATATGTGGCATTTAGAAGGAAATAATCTGTTATGGTGTTTCTTTTCACCCAATTCCTAAATTGATGCTATTATCAAAACACAAAGATAGATGACCATTATCAAAACCCAAGATGATCAAATCTATAGCATTATATGGAGTGAGTGTCATAAACTTTTGTTGGCATTGAAAGAAAAATACTGTGTCCCAAACCAAATAAAGCACTATCTTTGATCATTTGTAGTAACTTTTACTAGCTTTTTTTGGGAAGAAAGAGTGGCTGAATTTGACTTTGAGCATTTCCTTCCACGCCAAGTTCAAATTACGGTGCTGCCTCTCGGAAGGTAGAACTAAATACTGGAAGGAAGACATTAAGTGAAATTACTAAACATCAGGGGAGAAAATCAATTTCCTATTAATACTATTAAGCAACACTTTTTGAATTTACTATGTGGTAGGTACTTTCCTAATACTTTATCAAATGTTTACAATAAGGTAGGAATTATCCATGAATACAGAGGAGGAAACTGAGGGTAACAGATGCTAAATAGTTTGTCCAAAGTCACACAGTAAATGGTGAGGCTGAGATATAAAACAAGGCAGTCTGAATCTAGAGCACTTTCTTAATAACTTTGCATAGACCTAACAAACATAAGTAAACTATCACCTGCCAAGATAACCAAATGATTATCATGCAATGTCTTGCCAAAGGCTTAAGATTTTTGGTATTTTGGGTAGCTATTAGTTACAGTTTACAGATCTATATCTGAGTTTTGTGCAAGATATGATTCAGAATAAAAATGATATAGACAGCAACAGGTTTTTTGGTATCTAGAGAAACATGTTCATAGAAGAAGAAGTCTTTGCATATTTGCTCTTTGACAATACAATTTTAATTTTAGCAGCTACTTTTTCAGCACTAGTTATGCTAGCCTATATATATAATATATATATATGATTTCATATATATATTGTTGTTGTTGTTGTTAGGTACCGTTGAGTCGGTATCCGACTCATAGTGACCCTTATAGGGTTTTCAGTGGCTGAGTGCTTCGGGATTGCCTTGGGAGTGGATTGCCAGGCCCTTCTCCCATTTTTGCAGTGCTGGGAATTGAACTCGGGACCTCAGAGACTGCAGCGCAGTGCTCTACCCACTGAGCTAAATCCCAGCCCTCATATATATATGATTTCATATATATATGATTTCATATATATATATATATGATTTCATGTATATATATGATTTCATATATATATTATATATATATATATATATATATATATGGTTACAGAAGAATGCTAATAAAGGCAGCCTCTCTGACTTTGCTAATAACTCAGAGGGAATTAATTTTAGTTTCTTGTTCAATGGGATGAATCTGAGGGAATTGCCATACCTGAAATTATATAATCAGGCAGAATGTAGGAAATGCTATACATAATCCAGACTATATTGACAACATTACCTTGAAAACATTGATTATTGGGATGGACAAAAGTCTAGAAAATCATATTTTTAGCAGTCAGGGAACTTTGTAGAGATACCTCATTCAATTTTCTGTTACCTCAAGATAAGACCAGTTATATGACTTTAGGCTCAACACAAAATAAAAATGTGGGCTCCTTGTTTAAAAAATTAAGAATTTCAACATGGGAGCAGAAGAATATTAAAACAAAGATTCATCCTATATATAAGTTGATATATAAAAACACACAGTTAAACTTAGTAAAGAAGGGACAATAGTAGAGAAGGAGGGAGGAAATTAGCCAAGGGAAATGAATATTGTGGAAGGTGGGATGGAGAGGAGAAACAAGGTAGAGGGATACAGGGGGAGAGGATAATGTCAGTGTAAATGATGCAACTTCATGAATACATGGGAAAAATGGGGGAACACAACCCAAATATGCATGAGTTTTACTACATATTAGTCAAAAGTTTCCATAAACCTTGTAAGTTGATAAAAGTGTAACCAAAAGTGATGTAATAGTGGCATGATGGAAAAAGTCAATGCTGTACTACTCTGTACCCCACCAACATTTACCAATAAAGGGAGATAAAAAAGAAAATATTATAATTAAAAAGCAAGAATAACCTAAAAGGAAAAAAAGATTAAATATTTTGCAAAATGAAAAGAATAAAGAAAAATTAAAATTTAAAGAAAAAAAAAAGAACAACATGGATTCCTGGGTGTGGCCGCCCCATACCCATGAATCCAGACCTACTTGTATGTCGTCGTTACTCCAAAAACTTAGTTATATGGGTTGTCCTAGCATAGGATTATATCAATACTGAACTGCTGAATGAAATCAAGGGACAAAAAAGACTAAGGAATTACAGCTGTCATTTACATTGTCTAAAGTTCTTATGAAGCCATGTAGATTTTTGTTGTTGTTGTGTTGAGAAAACATTGCCAATCACAACCAGAAGCATAAGTGAACATAATTCCTGCTTATTGGAAAAATGCTTTCTCATCAAAGGTATCTTAAGGGCATACTGCCACCTTGAGGCTCCTTTTCTTGACCACAAACTATCATATAGCTTCCTCTTCTAATTTTTCCTTATCCATCATGGGGTTGACAGAATCCAAAAGAGGTCAGGTCATTTGTCATTCCAGTTGTCTCTAAATTATCTCTGATATACAAATATGGATATGTTAGGGAATTCTGAAGAAACATATTTTTCTACATTTTTAGTGACAGAAAAAACATGTGAACTCTTCTTATCTGTACTTTGTATTCCATAACCTTTTGGCTGTAGATTTACATGGTGTTCATTTAAGGGTAAGGCTTTGTAGTGAGGATGACAGTGTGTTGAGTTTTCTGTGACCAATGCAGAGGAGCAAGAGCATAGTGGGTAAGAGAAAGGGCAGAGGACTCTTGTCATAGGTGGGTTGCTATTATGTAAATACAAAAGCAGATATAATTCAGGGGATGTTCTTAGCTTAATGTAATGTGTTTATATAACATTTATATAACATTATATAACATTCAGCTCTTTTGACTCTTGTTACTTATTTGAAGAACAGTGTTTTTTCTGCTTGGTTGTTCTTAATTTTCATATAGATGACAGACTCCTTTTGTTGGAGTGGTTTCACATTTCACAGATATGTTCACTGTCTATTCTCCCCCCAAGTTCTTCTAGAAGCATTTGTGACGATGATCCATATAATGCATGTGTCTGTTTGTTCCTCACATAAAGCAGAAGAGTATTGTCAAATTTAAAAGTTTTATTGTAACACAGCAGTCAAATTGTGCTCAGCATATTATTTGGAACTTCTTTATGGATATTAAAAATAGAGTTTCTGACACATTGAATTTTTCTTAAATTGCAGGTCTATATTATTCACCAAAAGAGCACTATATTTCTTATGGTAACATGCCTCCTATGAAGTGTGATAAAAAACAGTGAATGTTTAAATAAAAAATTATTACAGTAAAAAACACATGGCCATTAATTCTTCTCTAAATACTCCCTTTGCCTTCTAATATACCTATCCCATCGTTCTTGCCACTATGTGAAGCAGTTCTAGAAGTCCTCTTTCATGAATGTCTTTAGTTTCATCCTTCATCTTGGCAATACTCCATGTCACACATCACTTCTGCTAAGACAATTTCTGTCAAGTAAAAACATTACTATGTCCTCATCCACCTTATTCACTGGATCTGGTACCATGCAACTTCTGGCTCTTCCCCATAGTCAAAATAAGCATGAAAGGTAAATGTCTTGAATCTGTTTGGGACATTGAGGCAGCCATGACACCACAACTAAAGAAACTCACAAAGGAGGACTTTCAGAACTACTTCAGAAAGTGGCAAGAACGATGGGATAAGTGTTTTTGAAGCCGAGGAGAACAATTTGAAGGGGATTAATGGCAATTTGTCTTTTACTGCAGTACACTTTTGGAATTTAGATATTTACCATATCTTTTGATCATACCTCATATTTAATAATGGGCATGATTATCTTTGAATTTATATTCTTATTATGTCTAAATGTTGAGAAGGAGGTCTGGATATTTCTTAAGCAGGATAGTTTAAATAACGAGTAAGTCTGTATTAGAGAAATCTGGAATTGGAGGTAAGTAGCTGTAACAATTCCGTTAGCTAAACAGTGTATCTTAAGTTTTTTTGATTGTGAAATATGGCAGAAATGTACTCAACTCTGTGATCTGGTCTACTTATATATGCAGTATACACAAATACACATATGTACAAATTAAAGCAAAAGATTCACAAAACAATACTGTTATATGAATGTCTTCTAATATTTTGATTATATTATTTTCTATAGATATGAATAGGATATATGTTTATTTTAAAAATTCTGGTCAAACTCATTAAATTGCTTTTACTTTCTAGTGAACTGTGATTGGCAGTTTAGAAAACTGATCTAGATTCTAGTAGCTTGTACTCTAGAGTCATTGGAGTCACAGAATTTTATGTGTTAATATGTTATTTGTTTTTCTGGATATTGCATCCTTAGGTGATTATCAAAGGTCCATGGCATTTGACCTAGAGGCACATGCAGGCAAATTCAACATGCCTATCCTCTGAACTTTATTTTCTCTCCTATTTTCTTTCCTTTTTTTTTTTTTTTTAAACTGGGATTAGTTACCTCTATTTCCTTCTCCGACCTACTAACTTTATTATAATCACATTCATGCCAGAGTTCCTCATGGACAATGGAATCACATACTAAAGAATGCTACCACCTCCTCCTCCCCCTCCCTATGAATGCTTGGAGCTCACTAACAATTCAAAATGTTTCCAATGCTTGTTTAAAGTTTTTGCATAATTAAGTTTGCTCAAGTTTCAATTTCCTGACCTGGAGGGGGCGGGCCTCTCTGAAGAGGAAGGACGGTTGAAACTTAGTTTCCTTATGCCTACCTGCTACCCCTTAACCTGTATAAAAAAGCCATGCTCCTCTCCTTCGGGGTTACCTTCCTTCCCTTGCTAGGGAGACTCTATGCAGGGTTGACCCTGGCGCCAGAAATAAAGCCTCATGTTTATTGCATCGATCAGCGACTCGGTGTCTCTCTGGGGCCTCTCTTCTCGAAGATCCTAATTTGGGGTCCTACATTTGGGGGCTCGGCCGGGATGTGAGACCCCCAAGAGAACCCGAAAGTCAACCCGGAGGCCTCTTCTTAAATTCTGTGATGGAGGACTCTGTGAGTAACCTGTTTTCCTTACTTTTGTTTCTGTGTCTGTAGTTGGGTTGGCGACCAGTTAACAGTGGGCAGACGTGCCATATTGCTGTGGTCACGGGGATCCTGAAGGACGCTCTAGAATCCCCTTCTGGAGGGGGGCTGGAAGCCTTCCTCATATCTGAATGTCCCCCAGTAGGGGGGACTCGGCCAAGTGCTTCGCTGTTATGTCTGGTGAAATTTAAGAGAGTACGTGTGTGTCTGTTTGTTTCACTTTCTCTGCTGTTCGGACTTGGACTGATATTCTTCAACATGGAACAGATGCCCTCTACCTCTCTTTAGAGCCTTGGCTTTCTGTATTAATCTGCAATCAGCCTGCTGGGATCCTGGCTGATGCGCTAAGAAACCTCAGGCTGTAGGGCTCGGAAGAATTTCCGGACCCACTCTGTAGGGATAATATCCCTTCTGTAAATTTGGGGAGACAAGGCAGGTCGCTCCCGCCATGCAGCGTGAGGCCATCGTCTCACTTTCGGTTTTGTTTGTGCGCACCAGGGAATATTTTGTCCTTGTGCTGCAGCATTTGTTTTGGGGAGAATCCTGAGGGTCAGACATGACATAACCTAGGCCTCCATCCTAACCCTAGATGTCGGGATAGGATTTGGTTTGAATATATTTTGTTCATTGTTGCCTCAGTTTGTTATTCAGTGCCTGTCTGTTCTGTGTTAACCCCCTGTGCTTGGCACTGTTTAGCTTTCAGGTCGTCCTTAACATCATGGGAACTTCATCATCAAAGCCGGTGACCCCTTTGTCTTGTATGTTGTCTCACTTCAGATTTGCTTTTTCTCTAGACACGGCAGCTGAATTTGGAGTCCGTTTTATGCTGAACTTGAACTCCATGCCTAGTTCCTCTAAGGTGATATTAAATACATAAAGTTTAGGTTAAAAGAGAAAAGGTAAAATGGGACATGCTTCATTTTCAATTTTATGGTATGTGCATCAAGAATTGCTCTGTTCATCTTTTGTGTTTTTGCGATGTCTGTTCCCCTATCTGTATTTTGGACTAGTGCAGGGATTGAGAAACTGCACTATAGGGAGTCTGCCTGATTTTGGAATATGTGAGCAATGCTGATTAAAGTGAGATCTACCCACAGGAGCCTGGACTAGTCTCCAGCCCTGATGAGTCCTGCCAGTCGAAGATCCTGGGGAAGGCACCCCCTGAGGCAATCCAGGGCCCCAGGCTCAATGACAGGCCCCTCCCCTAATTTGTGTTATGAATCTCTGAATCTATCTCTGGGATCCCTCCTCTTGTTCGTCTTTTGAATCTGTCTCTCTGATGTTTGACTCCCTTCTCACCAGATTCTCTCTCTTCCTACAAGTCCTTCTTGAAGACTTGTTTTGCCTCTGTTGTAGTCCCTGACCTCAAGACCCCTTTGTCTGCGCAGGTTGGGGCCCTCTTTTTGAGGACACTGTCTGAGCAGGTCTTGGATAAGGAATTTCAGAGCTTCCTCTGCCATTTAGGGTATCCTCCTTCTGATTGCCTTTTTGGCCAAACTACTGTAATATGTTTGCCAGAGGACCACTCTGACCACTGATGTCTTCCTTTCTGTAAGAGAGTGAGCTGTCACACCCCTCAGAGGGCTGACTGATTATAGAGACTGGTTATGCTTTTTTGCATTTGGTGGCTGCAAAGCACTAAGCCTGCTGAGTTGTTGGTTCATGTTTTCCGTCACCCTGTGACTTTCCCAGTGAAATTCCAGGGTCCACCCCTGGGAGGACTACACTCAGGTGATGTTGAGTCTTTTGTGGGCCTACTCTTACCCCCCGAGGGGGCACTCTTGGAGGCCTTATATAGGTACTAATGATATATACAGTGGGAATGTCAGAATCTTCTTTTTTAGAAAAATCCCAAGCTTTTACATTCCTTTTGGAGTCTGTTTTCTTACCCACCAGGCTACTTGGGATGATTGTCAGCAACTCTTGCAGGGTCTTTTCAAGTCTGAAGAATTTGAATAAATCCTGAACAAGACCCAAAAGTTGGTCCTTGGGCCCAATGGTGATACATTACTGGACGGACAGACCCAACTCACGCACATTTTGCTTACTACCTGCCCCACCTGGGACTCGAATGCTGCTACAGGTAGGCTGAGTCTGAGCACCTATCACCAGCATCTCCTAGCCAGGTTATGAAGGACTACTAGGAAGCCTATAAATTTGTCCAAGGTAAGCGTTATTCAGCAGGGCTCCTCAGTCTCCTGGGTGTTCCTAGAATGCCTCCTAGAAGCATACCTGTCTAGTAGCCTATTGATCTGTGTGCAAATGAAAATTGGAGGACTATGAATTTGGCCTTTGTAGCCCAGTCGGCCCCAGACATTAGAAAAAAGATCCAGAAATTGAAAGGTACCAGGGTAACCAACTGGGAGAACATTAGGAACTAGACTTTATAGAGATTAAAAGAAGCTGTTATGATTATAAATATTTATTAGCATTTATTGACCCTATTCTGGATGGACTGAGGCATTTCCAACTATGTCTGGGACAGTGAAAATTCTATGTAAAGAAATTAATATAGGAAATAATCCCTTGATTTGGTCTCCCATTGTTTCTGGGGTCTGACAATAGCCAGGCCTTCACGGCCAGCATTTCTAAATTAATTAGTAAAGCTTTAGATATAAATTAGAAACTTCATTACATGTATAGACCACAGAATTCAGGAGAGATAGAAAGGATAAATAGAACTTTAAAGGAGACTTTGACTAAATTAACCTTGGAGACTGGCGCTAAGTGTCCTGACCTCTTACCTTTTGCTCTTATGCATGTGAGATGGACCTGCACATCCCACATGAGGGACCCTGTAAACTCCTTGTCGCAGCATGATGATGTTACCTCTTGCAAGCTATAAAACTATGTTACCAGGACCTTTCTGGAATGCTTGGAAACATGAACTCTGGGATGACTTTTCCTTATTTCCTTCTAGTTATTTTAATTATGTAATAATGATGTTAAACTTAAAGATGTGCAAATGAATTTGTAAAATCTTAACAAGAAATCTTTCTGAATAATTGTACTATGTTAAAACTACCTGTAGTTTTGTTTTTTGACTGTCAAAGGAATCCATGTGAACTGAAGGACACAGAAATCCAGAAACTTAGGGAAATTTGAGAAAGATTGTGTAGGTATTTGACAGAAAGTAAAAAGCAAGTTTGGAAGAAGGCCTATGTGGAAGTGAGAACTGAGGGATGAGGAAAGTTGTGTAGCTGATAAGCCAATGGTGAAAAAATATATTTGTTTACTTGTAACCGAGATAAAAGCATTCAATGTTGAGATGTTAAATAGGAATCTGGCCAAACATGGACTAATATGTTATATGATGATGGAAAAGAAAGGTATGATGATGGTAAATATGGTGATGGTCCTGATTGTAATAATAGAGAAAGCTATGGTGATGGTTATAAATCTGATGATAAAAATGATAGATATGAGAGTAAAAAATTTTAAAAATGGAACAAAAGATTATAGTTCTTAGCAGCAGAGAGAACGAGGGGTTGTCAGGAAAGCTGCAGGTTACTTTGAGACAGTCCTCCCAAATGTATTAGAGAAACTGTAAAAATCTGCCACCAAAGAAATGATGATCCACAGTCAGAAAAGTATTGCAACTTAAACAGGAAACCCTTCTTGTTCAGGACTGTTGTAGCCACAGTTTGCAAAAATGCAGCTATTGATTAATACAACGTAATGTCAATTAGATGTACATTCCTGAGGTCTTTTATCTGTTGTAGCTTTGTCTTTTCCTTCTTCATTACACCAGGTATATTGCCCCGTAAATTATGGTAATGGTACCAGGAATAAAAGATTAAGGGATTTTTAACTTTTATGAAAAACTCTATGGCTCAACTCAGAAAAAGAATACAGGAAAGGCAAACTAGGGATACTGGATGGTATGCAGAAATGTTTAATTGGTCCCCCTGGTTAACGACCCTGATTTCTGCCCTAGTAGGCCCTCTTCTAATTTTATTAATATTATTAACCATTACTCCTTGCATAATTAATAAGTTAATGTCTTTTGTTAAAGAAAGATTTAACACAGTACAGCTAATGGTATTGAGACAACAATATGAGGCTCTAAAAACCTTAGAAGAGACGGTTACCTTAAAACAAGTAAAATAAATTCTCCAAGACTGGAGTACTCACAAGAAAAAGGGGGGAATGAAGAACACTACCACCTCCTCCTCCCCCTCCCTATGAATGCTTGGAGCTCACTAACAATTCAAAATGTTTCCAATGCTTGTTTAAAGTTTCTGTATAATTAAGTTTGCTCAAGTTTCAATTTCCTGACCTGGGGTGGGGGTTCTCTGAAGAGGAAGGACAGTTAAAACTTAGTTTCCTTGTGCCTTCCTGCTACCCCTTGAACTGTATAAAAACCCCAAGCCCCTCTCCTTTGGGGTCGCCTTCCCTCCCTTGCTAGGGAGACTCTGTGGAGGGTTGACCCCGGCGCCGGAAATAAAGCCTCATGTTTATTGCATCGATCAGTGACCCGGTGTCTCTCTGGGGCCTCTCTCCTCGAAGATCCTAATTTGGGGTCCTACAATACCACTAATTTTTTATCTACATGATAATAGTAATAATGAAAGTAATAAGTACATATTTAATTTAAAGCCTATTCTTAGTCAATAACTGTTTTAGGAGCTTTAATTATTTTATCTTGACTTCATAAAGGAAATGCTGCAAGGCAGGTATTCTTATCCCCACTTTTCACATATAGAAGCTGAGATTGAACTAGCACAATTTACCCATGATCTCTCACAGAATAGGGAAGGATTATAACACTGATTCATGAAACTCTAAGCAAACATAGTGCCTACTACCATGTACTGAGCTCTATCTTTATAGGTATGTGTTTTAGCTGAATCAGAGATGGAGGTTGTGGATGAGATATTTTATCTGTGCCTGAGTTAGTATACTGGGTAAGAACACCAAGCTTAGTCTAGGGGAATTTGCTAAATTCTTCTCATTGCCTAGTTAATCTGGGAGAGTTGCTCATTTTAGTAAAATAAGGCTCAAGGCCTCTGACTCTGGGTGGTTTCTGAAACTGATCTTTTTCAATCAAGAACTCATGGGTGCAGATCCTCATAGAGCCAGTTTTCTGCTTTTCTTGAACGGAGCCGCTGTCGGGTAAAGGGAAAAATAAGCCTTCCAGAGTGTCTGTGTACTATCTAGCAGATTTTTCTACAAAAAAAATTACAGGAGAGTGATTCTATGCCATGATTAATATCATCAAGAGAAAAGTTAAAGTGAAGTTAGTAGGAATTGTGCCAAAACAGTGTAATTCATTTTCCTTTGAACAAGTGATTCCAGAGCAATCACTGATACTTTCTAAGTACTCTCTCTGTGGCAGGAACTCTTCTAAAGTGAGTCAAGAGCTTTTACCAGCACCACTACCATATATAGATGGAGAAAGTAAGGCAAAGGGACATTTAAAAACTTTCTCAAAGATACATAAACAATAAGGAGTGAATCCAGGACCCTAAAACCTGTGCTCTGACATCTGATTTGCACCGCATCTTAGCTCTGTCTCCTGGGAAAAAATTTCAACCATGAATTTACCCAGCTGGGCTTTATCTGGCATGGAATTTAGATTTGGTGCTATGGTGGGTCAAATTCAAGCTACTTCATTATGAAAAAATGCCATAGCTTATAATCAGTCTCCTGGAGCACTCAACTCTTCTTGAAATAGACTAAGAATCAACATCATAGCAGAAATATCCAGTGAGGAAAGTGGATTTGCCAGTGACTTTTTGAGCCTTCTCTCAGTGAGAAATGCCTGCTGACAGGTTTTTAACGTTTTTTTTTTAGTTAAAAAAAACAAAACTAGTTCAGGGTAAGTTAGACTTCACAAGAAAAGCACCAGAAAAAAGGATTGCATTTTTATTAACTGATGGAGAGAAAGCTATACAGATTTATAATTTTCAAGGCTCCCAGTTCTCATAAGATTTTTCTACTTTCCAATTGGGGGGAGGAGAGAAAGAGAAAGAGAGAGGAGAGAGAGAGAGAGAAAGAAAGAGAGAGAGAGAGAGAGAGAGAGAGAGAGAGAGAGAGAGAGAGAGAGAGGAGAGAGACCAACTAGAGGGAGAGAAGCCAGAGGGTGAGAAGTAATTCAAAATAAAAAAGAAGAGCAGAATAGTATCTTAAAAAAAAAACTTTGGATAAATATTTTGTTTGATGTAGTTTAGAAATATAATTTCAAATAGCTATCAAAATTTTAAAAGTAATGTAACCATAAATTTTCAAATCCATGCTTAACCAAATATAGAACATTCACTTTTCAGAGCCTAAGAAGGTCCTCAATGCATTTAATTCAATCTTTTATTATTTTTCCTAAATTGTTCAGATACAAAGAGACTACTGATTTGATGATTGTATTATCACAACCAGAGAGGCACCTCTCTGGCTACATGAGAAGAGGCTATTAGAGTAATTGGTTATAAGTGTGGCAATAGGTATTTTCTTCCTCAAGCAGAACTTATAATATTTGTTTAGTGTGGGGAAAACCATTTTGATTGTTAATATATCTCTTAATCCCCAAACAATAATGATGGCATTTTGATTGCTCCACAGAAAGATTATATATATTGATTACCCCTGTTCATAGTGTACATTATTTGCTTTTCTTTTGTATCCTGTGGCTGACTGCAGTAAAAGTAGCAATCTAGTGGCTGGCAGAGATCAAAACTTGTCTACCCGGAGAGCAAGTGCATAACTTGCCTCTTATGACATTTTTCTAACCACCTCTCTGGTACCGTGCAAAGTGCTTCAGAATTAGGCAGCACAGGGCTGCCATTTAAAAAATATGGATGAGCCACATACTCAAGAGGCTATTTCATGTGTGAAGACATACCATGCTTCCAACTAATGGTAGTGTTGATTTTAGTCCCAATAATTGCATATCCTAGTGACTTTTTTTACAGCCTGCAGCTGTAGCCCTGTGTCATCTGATCCCATCAGATCTGGGAAGCTAAGCAGGGTTGGGCCTGGATAGTACTTGGATGGGAGACCACCTGGGAACACCACGTGCTCTAGGCTTGGGAGAGGGACCTGGCAACCCACTTCCCAAAATCAACCTGCCATTGAAAACCCTATGAACAGCAGAGAAGCACTGACAATAGTGTTTCCCCTGTTATATGTAGGGTTGCTATGAGTTGGATACCGACTCGAAGGCACCTAACAACAAGTGACTTTTTTAGAGCATGTGGTAGGGAATTGAGCAAGTGATTATCTATCTATCTATCTATCTATCTATCTATCTATCTATTTATCTATCATCTATCTATCTATCTATCTATCTATCTATCTATCTATCTATCTATAGTAGTAAGTTCAAATAGCTTCACATCTTTAATAGTCCATATTATTAAAGTCCAAAGAACATTTTCACAATAGGACAGTTTATGCAATCACTAACTCTTGTGTGAACAATATCACACAGCAGGTAGCAACCATGTCAGGTTTTATAGGGTGTGTTTAGGGGCAAAACTCAGGGAGATAAGAGAGATCATACATTCTCTGGGAATGCACAGAAATCTGGTGGAGCTGGATGTCAGATTCTAAGAGGATCTTTTAAGCTGATCGATAAAGAGCCACGATAGAACTGTGAAACTTCATAGTGAAGTCTTGGCGCCAACCCTAATTGCCAATGTAGCATCCCTGTTTAAGGGAGCCTCAGATGTTCCCCTGATGTACTATGTGGTTTGGAGTTCAAGCCTCAGAGTTGTGTCTGTATGACACAGTGAGCCAGTAGTATGAGTCATTACCTTAGCTTTTAGGGATGGGGAAGGGTAGTGTATTGCTTTCACATCACTGACCAAAATATCTAATAAAAGCAATCTAAGGAAGAAACAGTTTATTTTGGCACACAGTTTCAGAGGGTTTATACACATTGCCATGGAAGACATGGTGGAACAGGTGGTGGGAGCATGTGGCAGAGGGCAGCTGTTTTCATCACAGTGGACCAGGAAGCAGAGAGAACTTGTAGGAACTAGGGGCTGGGTATAAACATCAAAGGCTCATCCCCAGGGACCTAATTCCACCAACTAGGTCCCACATCTCAAAGTTCCACTACTAGCTAGAAACCAAGTGTTAAAGCTTGAGCCTGTAGGGGACATTTCAGATCTAAACCATAACACATAGTATTGTAAATGCCTAAATATTATCAGAGGACCACACTCCAAGCCTTGAAGTTGATCAGGATTGATTTCCATAGACACTGCTTATGGCTGAGTTCTATGCAGCCTCATAAGGAGGTTGACACTTTTTCTGAGAGGCAAACCTGCAGAAAATCAGTCTTTTATGAATTAACTCTTCTTATAGAACTTCAAGGGGCTGGGGTTTAGCTCAGATGGTAGAGCATTTCTCTGCACTCTCTGAGGATGCAGGTTCTATTCCCTGCACCACAAAAATGGGAGAAAGAGGTAGCAATCCACTGGCAAATCAATCCTGAAACAATCAGCCAATGAAAACCCTCAGGGCACTATGAGTCAGTCTGGACACGATAGCACCTCACAACATAACATAGAACTTCAAAGACAGAGAAAGAAACTTTAAATATTTGAGCAAAAAGATCAACTTACCTAAAAAGGGGAAAAATATGAAGGTATTTTCAGAATCCTACCAGAAACATTCAAAACTGGGACTAATGAAACTTATTCCTTCTCTGTTCCCAACTCTTTGCAATTTTCCTGAAATGGGTTTTTAATATTCATAGACCATAGAATTAGGGGAAGAAAGTACAATGATTTGTGTTACATACCTCATCTTCTGCTCACTGGTGCACTTCTCTTTCTGTCTTCCTTGCCTAGTTTGTCATTTTTCTCTATGTCTTATCATCTATGTTCTTTCATTTTGTTTTCTCTCTGCTTCTTCCAGTCTCTGTATTTTTATTGCTTGTTTTCATACTAGTCTCACAGAGTAATGAAATGAAATTACTTATTTGCAAACATCTGCTTGTAAAATGTTATAATTATTTTTTTGGATAATTTATTAGTATTGCATTTTTAGATAGTCTGAGATTACTTTATCATCATCATCCCAACTGCTCAGTTTTGCTTGTTTGTTTTTTGGTAAGTAATTTTCCAGTCTTTTTTTCAGATAAATATTTTTTACATCCTGTTAGGTAAAGCTAACCCTTTCAGATTTTTATGAAAACTTATCTTTTTACATTGCCTTTTGTCCTTTTCTCCTAACAACTGGAGTGGGATGCCTATTAGGTTAAGTTAGTTTAAAGAGAAAACAACCTGAATTTGTTGCTAGTGATTAATGAGACAACTACTGAACATAAGCAATGACTGTAATTTTCCCTTGTAGAAGGTGAGTAATGGTGAGAAGTTCAGGGCCTATGGTGGTCATAGCTGCTTATATCAGCAAGAAGATACTCTATGCAGAGTATTAGGATAAACTGAAACTATCCACATGGAGTTTATCCATTCAGAAGATGTCTGAACATTTAGGGTACTGAACCCCATTAGAAGAAATTGTTGATTGTACTGAGCCTTTCCATCTTGATGTTTGCTGAGCTATGGAGGTGAAGTATTGACAGAATCTCTCTCTTCTCTCTCTCTTTTACAACTTATCCATCACAATTCCTTGTGCCTTGAACCCAAGAAACTGTAATAATACTGACTATGTGAGAACTTAGACTAAGCTTACTCTGAGGAAGTACATTTCTCTCTCTTCCTCTGATGTCCTTCAGGAAAATGATGGTGGGAATATCTCATGCATGTTAAAAGCAGATATCTGCCAGGAGAATTAGTCAGCATATCTTTGATTTATTTTCAATCACCTGTGAATGTAAAATGAGAGCAGCATCTGCACAATCAACACATTTTAGTTTTGGGGTGACTGAGGCCTTTCCTTTACCTTGGGAAAGAACTGTCTGATTAGACTGGAGGAAAGGCCATTTCTTTGAGAAGGATCCTTCAAATCTCTGATTATGCTAAATTTTTCTTTCCAAATAACAGTTAACCTCAAATAAAACATCAGCAGAACTCAATGAAAATGTCTTGCCTGAGACTTCTCAGTACTCTATAAATGCTTCATCATAAAATGTATGTGACAGATAGCAGACATGAAAATAGTCATAGTTGATTTTTAAGCAGAATTATAGACACAAAGAATATTAATGTATTTTGTTTGCCTTAAAAATGTGATGTATTTTGTTTGCCTTAACAATGTGATGGAGTCTTTTAATTCTTTCATTATTTCAAAAATATGCATGCCTACAATATACCAGGCCTGTGCTAAATATTGGGCAACTGGGGTTCAGTTTCTTATGATAAGTTTTCCTTGACATAATTTCATATTCCAAAGAGCATCCTGAGGCACAAAATGAGTCAGTGAGATTTTAAATGAGGGAGTAGAGGATGATAAAATATATTTTCAGATTTTGTCTTCTCAGAGCAAGCAACTTTCTAGCAAGTGTTGTCACCAGTAGGATAAACTGGGGTCTGAAATGATTTTTAAGTGAAAAGACATAGAACCATTTTGAGAATAAAAGCCTGTGCTATCCAGAATATAGCCTGATTTGGTAAATAGTAAGGCAATGGATTTTCCAATCACCAAAGAACAGCTACAGCAGCAAAGGTGAGGTTAACAAAGGGAAATGACATCAACTGGGCACCTTCCTTGGTGCTTCATTTTATTGAATCCACACAAGACACCTGTGCAGTGTATAACATGCTTTCAATTTCTTTATCTGTCAAATAATAAATTATACTATTATCTAATTATTAAAATGATTATTTCTGAGGGATAATGTATTAGATTAGGGATCTAAAATTCTTATAGTAATTCCTGTGTATAGGCAAGAACTCTATGTAGGAACAGATTATTATATAAAACAGCATGTTGAGGGAGATGACAGATTTTTCAGAATAGAGGATAGAGCAGAGAAGAGAAAGTATCACTGGAAAGAAGGCTCAGGAGAGAATTCTGGATGACTCTACCCCAGTTGCTGCTTCAATACCTGGAAATATACGGAGGAAAAAAGATGAAAATGGGAAAAAATTGTCTAGAGCTTTCTTATTGTTTGTGTGTTTCTCTTCAACACAATTCTCGAGATCCTGGTACAGGCTTCTGGTTTCCCCGAATATGTCAGGATCTACGCACATCCTTTTCTCTTCAGCTATTCTCAATTTATGTCTTCAAGGTTACTGCTATATCTCCCCAAATACTCTTGTCCTCTGTTCCAGTCCTTCAATTGTCAATTCATTCTGCTAATTTGAGACATGGATTAATAAATTATTCTGCTACTGGATGTTATTGTATATTCTCTTTTAAGGAACACATGTATGTTTAATTAGATGACTTTTGGTCACCAGACCTTAAATAAAAGAAGTGACATCATGAATAAGTGTTTTAGTTTTTGTGCCAGGATGCTTTTAAAGACAAATTGGGTGAAGATATCATTTCAGTGCCTATCAGATCATGATTCATTAAATCTCCTATCTTCTGGGACCTTTCCAACACTGTTGAACAGGTGAGATGCCAGGTGCATTTAAAGAGAGACTAGCCAACTTCTGTGTTGGTCCAATGTCAGTGTTTGGAAGTGGAAAACTGGGGAAATCTGAATCTATAGCATTTATTTATTGACTCATTTCTTCACACTTTGAAAGCCCTTCAATTTTTACATCGTGTGTCTCTAGCTGTTCAATAGCTTCCTATGGAAGAAACACAAGTAGCCAGCTGTCACTGCTCCGGGGGCAATGAGTTTCTAATATATTGTATTTTGGCAAACTTTCATAATTAGGTGAATTATTTTTCATCCCCCAAAGGCTTTCTTTATTAAATGGCCATGAGACATATCCATAATGCTAATATTTTTTTGATTTAATCTTTTTGGATGAGTGCTTTCCTTGTGGCTCAAGGTTTTGGATTTATCTTCCAGTGTTCAGCCAAATGGAAAGCTTTGGATGAGCTTTTCCAATACATTAGTTTTGCATCTGAGTACTCAGGCCACATTCTTACCTAGGGTTGGAGGAGGTACATTAAAGAAATTGAAAATGTGTATATCATTAAACACCTTCTGATTTATGTGGCTTCAGGCTTTGAAGTTTTCCAGCATCCTTATCAATCTACTTTGTGAAGAAAAATGCTGGTTTGGTCTGAACTATGCTTTTTTATCGGCTTAGTTGGAAAAATGGAAAGGAGTTTCAATCCTTTCCATATCTTTTGTTCCTGTCTATTGTATAGCTGTTTAAAAATTATCTTCTGATCTATTTTCTCCAGAATTAAAACTGAGAATATCTATTCTGTTTTTATCAATAAAAATGTATGATTATGTAAAACTATATTCTTACAGTCATTAAAAGATTTGTAATTAATCCATTAGAAATTTATAAACGAGGTGCCATATTTTAGCAAAAAGAAACTTCTTCCTTTTGAGTTGATACAGAGAGACCCAAAAAATATGTTCTTTAAGATTAAATTTATGAAATATAGAAGGTCTTCTCTTCTGAACCTCACAGAGGAGCAAGCACTCCAGAAATGTTGTTGGGAAATGCCTCATTTTATTCTGAGATTTTCTGAACATTTCTTTAGAAATCTGGCATAAGAAAACCCTGTTTTCTCTAGATTTGGAATTATTACTAGCATCTTCTAGAAAGAGAATAATTTTAATAACCATCTATTACAACAGGATTTTCCTGAGAGGTCAAATAAAATATATAAAATGGGGAAGACACTTGGGAATTTTTGATAAGGGAAATTATATGTTGCAGAGTTGAATCTCTGCAATAGAAACAATAATCAGGATACATGCACATTTTATTTAGATGACAAACATATTTTTTAGGCTTTAACAGGACTGTCATATTAACCGAAATGCAATTTGAAGATAAACTGCCATTTTACCTTTACATATATGCAGTTAATCCCTGATGACTTGGATGAAATTTTCATTCCCACAAAAGCTGCTGGCAAGGATTTTTAAGATGGCTTTCAGCAAGCATTCCTGACTCCCTGCTCTGGTAGACATCTTGGATGTTGTTGAGTTATATCAAGGTAAGGGATAGTAACATCTTAACTTTCTCAGAAATATCAGCTCTAGGAGCATGGCTAAAACATACACTTCTCTTCTCACCTGCACTGCATAGAAAAGATTTTCCCTGGAACATTATCAGGCTAGACTGATTTGTTTTACTTTCTGAGCATGTGGAGTTATCTCTCAGGGCAATTTCCAGATCTGGCTTATAGTTTTACATGATAAAAAGTCAATGGATATGTGAACAGCTAGAATACTTTTATACCATATGTTCTCAAATGTAATCTGCGGATTAGATCTAATTGAGAATATATGGTACTTCATTGGTGTATTATAACTGTGATATATTTAGAACAGTTTCAATTTGTCAATTATTCTTCCTTCTTGTTGGATGCCATGGAGTAGGAGCTGACTCATAGTGACCCTATGTACAACAAAACAAAACACTACCCAATACTGTGCCATGCATGTGATCTTTTATATTTTAGCTGTTGCTGTGGCCACTATGTTTCTTTTCATTTTGAATTGTGCCACATCAGCAAAAGAAGGTCCCAACGGACTTTACTCCATTTGTGTCATGTACATTGACTCTACTTTGGGGAGGCAACTCTTCCCCAGTCGTTTCTTGAATGCCTTTTAACCTGAGGGGCTCACTTTCTGGCACTATATTTGACAGTGCCTCTCTGCTATTCATAGGGGGTTCAATGGTTGTTTTGGGAGTAGGCTGTGGGTCCTTCTCCCTAGACTGTTTTAGTCTGGAAGCTCAGCTGGAGCCTGTCCACCATTGGTGGCCCAGCTGGTATCTGAAATACCAGCGGTATAACTTTCAGCATCATAGCAACACACAAGCCCCACAGCGCAACAAGCTGATAGACACATTGTGGGTATTCCTCCTTAAGTACTCACTATGAGGCTGGACTGGGAGAAGGACCTGGCAACCCCGTCCCAAAAATCAATCTGCCATTGAAAACCTTATGAACAGCAGAGAAGCACTGACAATAGTGTTTCCCCTGTCATACAGAGGGTCGCTATGAGTCAGATACCGACTCGATGGCACCTAACAACAACAACAACATGAGGCTGGAGCTCTGGTAAGTCTTTCACAAATTTAAGATTGCTTGATGGGTATGAATCTATGAAAGTAATCTTTTTCATATGTAGGGAATTGGAAAATTTAGAGATGCTAACTTGCCTGTTTGAGATCACATAGCAAAAAAGTAGCAGAGTGATATTTTTCTGAACGCATAATACACACTCTAACTCATTGTATTCCAAAGTCCTTCACATCAAGACTCCAGCTGCCCTTAGAACAACTCCTTACCTCCAACTGCTGCCCTTAAAGGCAAGACACTAGCTGTTTGTTGTTATCTTGGAAGCATATTAGTTACTTGGATCTATCTAATGTGTCTACTTTTTCCTTTAAACAGTGGCATTATAACTTTTATACTGAATTTGTTTGTCTGATTTAGTTCTCATGTATATATAAGATTGATGCCACTGTCAAGGTTAGAGAAAGAACATGGCTCCTGGATTTCTCATTGCCATCTGGGAACTTCCTCTTTAGTACTTTTTTCTACTCTGACCTCTCTTAAATTTTATCCAATCTTCTCGATCCATTAGAACAACCACATTTATAGTGTATTTATCCCAACAAGGTGTTAAGGTGGAAATGCTTGAATGAATCTATACTCATATATCCTACAATTTTTACATGTTATAATTTTAGTCAACATGAGGGTAACAATTTTGGGATGAATACCCAACATTCTTTGTGTATGAGTTCTTGACCTCAGTACTCTTAGTAATCTTGGATAGTTACATCTAATTGCAACCTGGGCAGGAGGTGACACTCATAGATGGAGAACTGAATGTTAGATAGCTAAATCAATGTGCCTCAAAGCTTTTGGTCCATCTTATTTGCCTCTTTTACTCCAGCAGCTAACCTGTGAAATACTTTGTGAGACTGTGTAAAAGTATTAATTATTTATAATCATTAACATCACCTGCTTATAAATGATGCCCAATTGCATAACTAATTATACCCTCTTTATAGAACAGGTCTAGTTTATCTGCCTGGAAGTCATTTTTGACAGCAACCCTCATGCTCTCCCTGGATGTTCAGGCTTTATGTTGGCACATCTCCGAAATTTCCATCTGCCTGGAATCTTGGATTATTATAGGAGATAATGCTCCAAGGGCAGCATTAAATCATGCTTAGTTCCTGGGAAATGATAGAGGTATCCTCATAGAGTTATAAGAGTTATATGGCCTTTAAAGAGGGTCAGAACTGGGTTTAATCCCAATTTTGAACTTATTAGGCAGCCTATGATCATGAACACATTTCTTAACCTTGGTTTTCTCTCCTATAAAATAGAGATAACAATACAGTACTTTCAGGAATGTGTGAGGGTTTAAGTAGCACAATAAATGTGGGTTTCTTTGTTGACTCTTTACCTTCAGGGTTTGTGGGCTGCTTTGAGCTGACTGTCTTAAACATTACCTAATAACTAATTAACTCATTTAAAAAATTTGAGTACTGAGTGACAAGTAGAGGGTTTTACTGAGAAAGGACCTTACAGGAATCTAGGCTAACTGTATTTTAGTATTGTTTTTCATTTGCTGGCATTTTGTCTGTGCTGTGCTAGTATTGTAAATAAAAAAGCTGATCTAGTTTTGAACTTAAGTATTCTGTGTTTAAATTTCTCGCTCCTGTGGATGAAAAATCCTGTCTTTGGTTTTACTGATGAAATATTAATAAGTAAAGGGGAATTCTTTTCTTAGCAGAGGAAAGTATCATTTTGCATGTGTTCAGTTTAGGATTAGAAACTTCCAAGTGTAATTTTCTTGTCTAACATGCACTTAATAGCTACTCTTTTATATTGGTTTTATGAATATATTTTGGAAGGAGGTGAGAGACTTTGGCATTGAAGAACCCAAGTCATAATTCCATAGTCTGTCTTCTCCAATCCCAAATTGATTTTCTGATCATAGAAAGCCAGTTTCTCAATAGAATACACTGAGATACATAGAAGTTAGGTGTCTTTAAGTGTAAAATAATAGGATGTGGGCACAAGTAGATTAGTTGATTAGATTAGTCTATTTGAATCAAATTGGGAAATTATCCTGTGTCTTAAGCATAATTAAATCATAACTATTTTGATAATTACTTCCAGGAGCATGCATATTTATATATAAGATCAGAAATGAATAACTACAGAGAACAATAATACGCTTCAGAAGAAAATATTCTTAATTCCCTATCGTGCATCACTCCTTAAAAAACATAGGACCTAAACTTACATTCCCCCACACATCTCTCAGTTTGCCACACTGTGGTGGCTTGTGTGTTTCAATGAGGCTAAAAGCTATGCCACTGGTATCTCAGATATCAGCAGGGTTACCCATGGTGGACAGGTTTCAGCTGAGCTTCCAGACTAAGACAGACTAAGGAGTAGGCACCAGTGAACCACTCCTGAAACAACTAGTCATTGAAAACCCTATGAATATCAAAGAAACACTGCTAGATATAGTGTCAAAAAATGAGCCCCCTAGGTTGGAAGGCGCTCAAAAGACTACTGGGGAAGAGTTGCCTCCTCAAAGTAGAGGCTACCTGATGGAGTAAAATCCTAGGGACCTCCATTTGCTGAATGTGGCATGATTCAAAATGAGGAGAAACAACTGCAAACATCCATTAATAATTGGAACATGGAATGTACATAGTATGAATCTAGGAAAATTAGAAATCATTAAAAGAGAAATGGAGTGAAAAAACATTGACATTGTAGGCATCAGTGAGCTAAAATGGACTGGCATGGGCCATTTTGAGTCAGATAACCTATGGTTTACTATGCTGGGAATGACAAACTAAAGATAAATGCGGTTGTGTTCATCATCAAAATGCGGTTGTGTTCACCAGATGGAACAAACAGGAATCAAATTGACTACATATTTGGAAAGAGATGATGCAAAAGCTCTATATTAAATGTCAAAACATGATCAGGTGCTGACTGTGGATCAAACCATCAACTTCTCATATGCAAGTTCAAACTGAAGCTGAAGAAAATTAGAACAAGTGTACGAGAGCCACCTGAGTTCAGAGACCACCTGAATATATCCCACCTGAGTTCAGAGACCACCTCAAGAATACATTTGATGCATTAGACATAAATAAGAGGAGACTAGATGAGTTGTGGCATGACATAAAAAATATCATTCAAGAAGGAAACGAAAAGTTATTAAAAGGCCAAGAAAAAAAGAAAAGACCACATTACATGTCAAAAGAGATGCTGGAACTTGCTCTTGAATGTTGAACAGCTAAAGTAAAAGGAAAACATGATGAAGTTATGGATCTAAACAGAAGATTTCAGAAGGCAGCTCAAGAAGAAAAAAACAAAGATTATAATGACATGTACAAAGAGCTGGAGGCAGAAAACCAAGAGGGAAGAACATGCTCTGTGTTTCTCAAGCTTAAGGAAGTGAAGAAAAAATTCATGCCTCGAGTGGCAATTGTGAAAGATTCTACAGGGAAAATATTAAATGATGCAGGAAACATCAAAAGAAGATAGAGGGAATACACAGAGTCATTATACAAAAGAGAATTGGCAGATGACCAACCATTTCAGGAGATTGCATATTGAAGGATGAAGTGGAAGCTGCCTTGAAAGAACTGGTGAAACACAAGGCTCCAGGAATTGATGGAGTACTAATAGAGATGTTTCAACAAACAAATGCAGCACTGGAGGTGTTAACATGTTTATGCCAACAGATTTGGAAAACAGCTACCTGGCCAACTGACTGGAAGAGATCCATATTTGTGCCTATTCCCCAAAAAAGGGATCCAACTGAATGTGGAAACTATCAGACACTATCATTAATATCACATGCAAGCAAAATTTTACTAAATATCACTCAAAAATGACTGCAGCAGTATATAGACAGGGAATTACCAGAAAATCAAGCGGGATTCAGAAGAGGGCAGGGAACCAAGGACATCATTGTTGATGTCAGGTGGATATTAGCTGAAAGCAGAGAATATCAGAAAGATGTCTATCTATGTTTTATTGACTATGCAAAGGGATTTGACTGTGTGGCTCATAATAAATTAAGGATAACACTTCAGAAAATGGGAATACCAGAGCACCTAATTGTACTCATGAGGAATCTGTACGTGAACCAGGAGGCAGTTGTTCAAATAGAACAAGGAAACACTGCCTGGTTCAAAGTTGAGAAAGGTGTGTGTCAGGGCTGTATACTTTCATCATATCTCTTCAATTTATATGCTGAGCAAATAATCTGAGAAGTTGGACTTTATGAGGAAGAATGCAGCATCAAGATTGGAGGAAGACTCATTAACAACCTGCATTATGCAGATGACACCACTCTGCTTGCTGAAAGTGAAGAGGATTTGAAATATTTACTGATGAACATCAAAGATCATAGCCTTCAATATGAGTTGCAACTCAACATCAACAAAACAAAAATCCTTACAAGTGGGTCAGTATGAAATTTAACAATAAATGGAGAAAAGATTGAGGTTGTCCAAGATTTTGCTTTGCTTGGCTCTATAATCAACACTCATGGAAGCAACAGTCAAGAAATCAAAAGACGCATTGCTCTAGGAAAAGCTGTGGCAAAAGATCTCTTCAGAGTATTGAAAAGCAAAGACATCACATTGAAGATGAAGGTGTGCCTGACTTATGCCATGGTATTTTCAGTCGCATCATATAGTTGGGAAAGCTGGACATTGAACAAGGGAGACAGATAAAGAATTGATGCTTTGAATTATGCTGCTCAAGATGACTATTGAATATATCATGGACAGCCCAAAGAACCAACAGATCTGTCCTAGAAGAAGTGCAATCAGATTGCTCCTTGGAAGCAAGAATGGCCAGACTCTGTCTTACATATTTCGGACATTTAGTCAAGAGGGACCAATGCCTGGAGAAGGACATCATGTTTGGGAGAGTCGCAGGTCAACAACAACAAAAAAGGAAAACCCTCCACCAGATGATTAACACAGTGTCCGCAACAGTGGGTTTAAATATAAATAAGATTGTGTGCCTGGCTCAGAAGGGAGAAGTGTTTTGATCTGCTGTACATAGTGTTGTTAATAGTTGGACTCGACTTGAGGGCACCTAACAACAACAACAGCAACTACAAACTTACATTAAAATAGTAAATGCTGATGATTTGTCATTCAGGCTGATTTCACAGCTGGACAATGCAATCATTAATTGAAAGGGCCCAAGGAATTTTTTTAAAAGGTGAAGATAATTACTGGGGAAAAGTTAGCTCACTGCAATGTGGACTGTCTAAAGAAAAGAGGGGAGAGGTTAGTTTAGGACATACTTACCAATTGGTTGCCTCAGCACACTAATAGGCCACAAATAGCTTAAAGTTTTGCCCAGATACTGATCTCTTCAACCTTTGGGGTGGCTGGCTGATTTGGTAGGTCAATCCAATGGTACACTCTTCTGGTTACCCCATGGGGTCACTAAACTGGCTCATTTCACATACATCATCAGATAATCTGAGAAGCTGTGATCTAGAGAGAGAATAGGAACATTTTCTTTACGTTTTAAAAGGTGAAATCATGGATAATAATTTAACAAATGTGGCGAAGGGGTCAAATTATATGTAGCCCGTCTTTTAATGACACATATCTGTCAGCTTATTGTGCTGTGAGGACTTGTGTGTTGCTGTGAGGCTGAACGCTATACCACCGGTCTTTTAGATGTCATCAGGATCACCCATGGTGGACAGGTTTCAGCTGAGCTTCCAGACTAAAGCAGATAGGGAGAAGGATTTGGCAGCCCATTCCTAAAACAGCCATTGAAAACCCTATGAACAGCAATAAAGCACTGTCAAATATAGTGCTAGAAAATGAGCCCCCAGGCTGGAAGGCATTCAAGAAATGACTGGAGAAGAGTTGCCTCCTTAAATTAGAGTCAACCTTCATGACAGGACAAGAAGGCCCTGGGGCCTTCTTTTGTTGATGTGGAATGACTCAAAATAAGAAGAAACATAGTGACTGCACCAGTGGCTCAAACAAAAGGAGAGTGTGCATAGCACAGTCTTGGATAGTATTTTATTTTGTTGTACATAAGGTTGCTATGAGTTGGAATTGACTTGACAGCACCTAACATCAATAACAACAGTCCTTTAGTGGAAATAAAAGGGCTCATTAGTCCAATCTTGTCTCTGTGTTCTCATTTCTCCCTCCTTCCACGTTCCCCTCCCTTCACAGATTATTAATCAAATGTTTCCTATCTGCCACTTTCTGCAGTAGTAGCCAGCGGTACACCTGCTCAGTCCTCACCCCCTCAGGAGTCTTCTTTGAACCATCCAGGCTGAATTTAGGATTTGCTCACATTCTCTTGGTGCTTTGTTTGGCTATCTATCATAATTTCTCCCACATTGCCTTGATATGCCTGTCTCCTTCAATTGTCCACAAGACCCTCAGGAGCAGGGCTGTATCTCATTTGTCTTTATAACCTGACCATCTGGTTTGACCCTGCCATAGAGTATGTGCTCATTAAATGGCTGTGAGCTGAAACTATACCAAAGTGAATAAGATATTATCTTTACTGTCAAGTTGCCCACTGGCTATCTGGAGAGAAAAATGTATAAATTAATAAATATGCCACAATGTGGTAAGAGTTGTAATAGTTATATTTTTAAAAGTGCAAGTATAGTCCAGCAGCAGGCACAGCTAGATCTGAAGCAAAGGTGCAGTCATTGTGCCATTTCCCTGGGTATTCAAGCAGCCTTTTTATTCATTTAGGAAAGAAAGAAAATTGACTGCAGAGACATTGGATTGTTTGTAAAGTTATAAAGCTCCTAGAAACCCTCATATGAGAAGTAGCTATATAATAGTGAAATATTAACCTCAGAGCAGCTGCTGGCCAACCTCATTTTCATGTGCTGTAGGGTACATCACTGAACCTGTCAGCCCTTATAAAGTTTCTTCTTTATGAAAAAAATTATATTACAAAGGTTAGCCTCTTTAGTGTTCGTTTTACATTATATTGGAAAGGGTAATTTTGTAAGTAGTAAAGGTCAGAATGATTAAATCAGACAGTTGATGGATCTAATAACAATTAAAATGGACAAGCTCTTTACCTCTCTGTGGTTAGGGATGTTAATTGTTGTGGATTCTTTTTGTTGAAACTAAGCAATTGTTATAAATGTTTCATAATAACTTATGCTGATCTCTCTTCATACTAGGCATGCTGATTAATTTGAACTGACACAAATGGTGGAAAGTATTCATTAGACATAGTTTGGAGGAATTCTGGTTTGATGAAAATGCATCAATTTAGAAGTTGGATTAACTCGTATTAGATATTATCTTTTGCTACAAATAATCTGGGTAGTTTTGTGAAAGTGATGTGAAATCCCTGGTTTGTTGTCTTTGCTGTAGTGTCACAATACTTGCTATACTGTTTGAGAATGAAAAGAGGGGCTAACACAATCTTTGGAAAATACTATGTGTTTAATAAGTGTATGTTCATTTTCATTCTCCTAGAGCTAAGAATTTTCTACTCAGAATTCGTCCAGACAAATATTTCAAGTTTTTTTTAAAGCTATCAAGATTTATTGCCTTTAGGCTGAGCATTCCTTGTTTCTATAATGATAATCATAAGAGCTAATATTTGTTGGGTATATACCATGTCTAACACTAAGCTAAGCCATTGCTGTGAGGGAGCTCATTTCTTTCTTATTTAATTAGGTCCATTATACAGATAAAAAATTGAGATGCAGAAAGGCTAAGTAATTTGTCAAATATATAACCAGTAGACTTCTAGGTCTGCATTCAAACCCTCAGAGTTTGATTCCAAATCTGTGCCCCTAATGGATACTTTCTAATATAATATTTTCTTTTTTGTGTGATATATACATATATATTTATATTATGTACATATATGTGTATATGTGGAGAAAGAGAGACTTTATTTATTTATTTATTTATTTATTTTTCTGCAGTACTGGAGGGTTGAACCCATGGCCTTGTGCATACTTTGCAATGTTCTACCCTGGGCTGCTCCCTCAGCCCACTTTTTATTTTTTAAGTCAAGTTCTTACCAAGTTACCAGGCTACCTCTGGCCTTGAGTTCAAGAGCCTCCTTTCTGCCTTCACCACCCATTGCTGGGATTATAGACATGCCAATTGATATTTAATTTCTATTTCTTCTCTTCTCCTAACACTTTTTGTTTTGCAAAAACAAAAAGTCAATTTCTTATCCTCATTGTAATTTGAAGCCAGAGTCAAGGAGCAAGAGCAGAAAGGAATGGATATCACTTATTGGGCAAGATGGCACAAACCTATAATCTCAGCAGTTTGGGAGGCTGATGCAGGAGGATAATGAGTTTGAGGTCAGAGGCAGCCCGTGTAAGACACTGTCTCAAAATAGAAAATAAAAGGCTGGGGATGCAGCACAAGGGTCTGACCCAGTACTTAAGAAAAAAACAAAACAAAACAAAACAAAACCTCACTACAGGGAGGACATTGGATTTAGTGTCCAGTGGGGGTGAGATTATAGAAAATCTTAGCAGAGAGAGGGATCATATTGTCTCTTGAACCTCAAAGGCTCTCTTATGGTAAATATCTAGGCTGGTGGTTAGCTGTAGGTCCTGAGTATTAAGCTTGTGGCAGTTTACTGAGCATTGAAAATCATTGTTTTCTAGTCAAATTAAATATTGAATTTGGGTTTGACAATGTATTTATGAGGCAGTAGAAAGTCCATCTTGGTTCATGTATATGTAAGGGAGATTTTGGGATCTGTGATATAGAGTTTTGGCAAAAGCTTTCAGCCTAGGGACTCTTCTGGACAAATTATATTTTACATACTAAAATGTTTTATTCAAATACTGCTTTTTCTCAATTAAAAATGGCACCAAGATTCAGAGGTGAAACTATTATCTATGACTGTTTAACCCAGTAGGTCATGAGAAAATCCACTGGGCATTCCATGGGGTTGTCATCCTTACCTGTAATTGTGAGGTTTTAAGATTGTGGAACTTGCGCCTAATCTTGAGGATCCTTATGTTAAAGACTGAGGCCCACAGAGCACACTAACACAGAGCTTCAGCTTCAACTCTATTCTCAGGATATGATCCTTCATTGATATGTGATTGGATGTTACTCATCTCTTCAAGTTGTGGTTTGCATTTTGACTCTGGAAAGGAAGAATGAGTATGTGGTATGCATGTGCAGTTAAGGACCTTTGAGTCAACTGCAAGGTAATTCATGTGAAACAAGCAAACTAACAAATTCTTGATTTTTTAAAAGTCCATTTCACTTTTACCTTACAATCTCACTCTAAGTCCTGCTCCCTATTCTCTCCTCCAGGTAGCAAATCTTGATTGTTAAGGGTGGTGGTTGTTAGGTGCCATTGGACCTTTTGAGCCTGTAGCTTTCCCAAACAGAAACAAATTTAAGGGGATGAATTTGAAATAGGAAGTGATTTTTTAAAAATCATTCTGCTACTATTATAGTCCTATTGTCTTCCTATTGCTCCTACTAGTTTCCCCTGATGAAGGCCTACAGTGCATCAGTGCTGAGCATAGTTCTAAGAAGGAAGATAATGGTTTCCATTGATAGATGAAAAACCTGCCTTTTAAAAATGTTAAAGGACTTTCCCAAGGTCATATAGATAGATAGAGTGGGCCTGGAAGGCTAAGCCTTATCTACACAGAATTCCTGACAAATGAGTGTGTGTTTAGCAGCTGTTTTTCTTCATTTTTACCAGTGCAGAAAGTTGTTGCTATAAGGTGTTTGCAAAATCATACCAAAAAAATAAATCTTGGACAATAATGTTTTATTCGTCCTACTATAGAATTAATCCCCCAAATCACTGAATAAACATTTCTTAGATTGAAGATGAAAACAGTACAATTAAAATTTTATGATGTTTGCCGAGCAAATATCACTTTCATGAATAAAAACACGTCTTTTCCCTTAGTTCAAGTTAACAAGTTGTTGGAAAGCAGTTCAGTCTGTCAATAGCATTTGGGTGAGTAGCATTTTGATGTGTTAGGTAAGGCAAATTTGTAAGAATGCTTACTTCTCATGCTATATTTCCCCCTTCTCAGTCAAAGTATGTTTAAAAGAAAAAATTTCTGACTTGTTTTATGATTAAACAACACATGACCACATCCTTCTATAGACTGTAGACTTTTTACTCCCAAACATGTTGGGATAAAAATACACAATGACATAGAAACTTATCCCAGCAACTATGTTTTCAACATTTTTATTAACCTTGTAAGTTTAATATAAAAATATTAAAGTGGATGATACAAAAAAAATAGAGCAGTCATTTTAAATGGAGTTGTTGTTGTTGTTAGGTGCCGTCGAGTCAGTATCCGACTCATAGCGACCCTCTGTACAACAGGGGAAACACTATTGTCAGTGCTTCTTTGCTGTTCATAGGGTTTTCAATGGCAGATTGATTTTTGGGAGGGGGTTGCCAGGTCCTTCTCCCAAGCCTACAGCTTCTGGTGTTCCCAGGCAGTCTCCCATCCAGGTCCCATCCAGGTACTAACCAGGCCCGACCCTGCTTGCTCCCGAGATCTGACGGGATCGGATGCCACAGGGCTACAGCTGCAGGCATTTAAATGGAGTAAGATCAATTTATTTAACCTAACAAGCATTTCTACAAGCTGAATTTCATGAGTTAGCATTTTTGCTGGCAATGTTGTTTGTTGCTGGCAATAATTTACAATTATAAAAAGTTTCCTAGAAGAAGACTTATACAGAGTGTAAGAAAATATACATTCAGGGTAAGGTATATTTTAAGATGAGAGAAATTTATTTGATTGAGTTCATGGCGTTTTCCGTACTAGTTTTGTTTATGCTGAGTAAAGGCTTTATTTATTTTTGAAACCTTGTATAATGTGACCCATCATAATAAAGGATATCATTGTCATAGATAGGAATAATAAGTTTGTTTTAGCAATTAAAATCCAAGATGTAAGGAGCAGTGGGATCAATTAATATGTTGTTGTTGTTAGGTGTTGTCCAGTCATGTCTGACTCATAGTGACCCTCACAGGAGTTTCAATGACTGATTGTTTCAAGAGTGGACTGCCACATTCTTCTCTCATTTTTTGGAGTGCTGGGGATTGAACCTGGGTCCTTAGAAAGTGTGGAGCAGCACTCTACCAACCGAGCTAAACCCCAGCCCATTCGATTGATATATACCACCTATATTAGTTGACTCAGAGAGAGAGCTGAAGTTTTGAAAGGATCTCAATAATTAATTAGAAAGATTTATTTATTTTTGTACTACAGGAAAAAGATGTCTGATATCAATCGATGGTAGCAGAAATCTCGTTTAATGAACTGCAACTAGGACCATTTGCACTGAAATATACGAGACTTAGGAAAAGTGTGTGTGTGTTTTTCTGTAGTAAAATTCTTGTGAAAGCAAAAGTGTTATTCTTCTAACATTACCTCAAAGACTGCTAATGTTTCTAAGATAAGATTTTGTCTCTAGATCATGGACCAATTGTGATTTTAACTCAAATTCTTAGTCCAGATATACTAAGATAGCAATACAAAAAAAAGCCATGCATGTGACTATCCTACATAATGCAGTGAGTTGAGAACACTGTTGGTTAGTGCTAAATTGAGAAGAGAAGAACTAAGAAGTCCCACTCTGCAACTATGAAAACCAGTACTTCTGCCCTTCAAAATCATCAAAGCAAAATTACCAAAACCTTAGTTTTATCTTTTGGTTGGTTGTTGCTTTTAATTCTTTTCCTCTCTTATATATGGTTGCAATAAAAGTAAAATTAAAAAAAATGTATATGAAAATTCTTATATGAAAATATATGAAGATTATAAAACATTGTTCAGTTGCATATTTATTACAGAACATGTGAATTTAAAGTATAACTTTTCAATCTCAGAATGTCTGTAGCAATTTTAACGTTCTTATAGTTTTACCTTTTTCCAGTTCTACATTTTTTTTTGCAGTTGTATTTGACCCAAGTGCAATTACTAATTGCTAATTTTTGAGTAAAACATTAAAGAAAATAATGAACTAGTTTAGAGGTGGGAAGCAGATTTTGACTGTTGTGCCAGCGCTTATCAGTTAATTGATATTATGAAGCTAAGTCCAGCCTTAGGCAGGAGAGAGCACTGTGATTGATTAGTATATCTTCAAAGGAGTTGAGAAGGGTGGGGATTGTGGTATTGGATCTTATAATTGTTCCCTCTAGACTAATTATTAAAAAAATAAGTCTCAGATTCAGTGTGTCTAATCAGTATTGAAAGTAAGAGTGTATCTGGTAATGCAACTCAGTACATTGTACTTGCCCCTGTTCCTTACTATAGCACAAACCCCGATCCTAACAAATTTACCTTTGCAACTTCCATCTTGAGCTACAGACACTTTGTTCTATAGAGTGTAGCCACTGATGGCCTCTATGGGAACATGAGCACTTTTGCAACAGAGTTCTAGACACATGTAAGGAGAATTATCTCAGTACAAATTTAATTAGCAATTAGAAATGAAATAAATATACCAAATATTAGGTCACACGTTTCTTTTTTGTTGTTGTTTTGTTTTTTTTGGTTTGTTTATTTATTTATTTTGCAGTACCGGGGGTTGAACCCAGGGCTTTGTGCTTGCATGCTTTGCAATTGCTGGACCACTGAGCTGCACCCCCAGCCCATTTTTTTTTTTACTTTTTGAGACAGGGTCTCGATAAGTTATGCTGACTGCCTCTGGTCTCGAATTTGCGATCCTCCCGCCTTGGCCTCTGGAGCCGCTGGGCTTACAGGCATGCCTGGCGGTCACACATTTCTTAAAGAAAATGTAGTTCTTAAGGTCAACAAAATCTGAATATGTAGCAGCTCTCCTTTTAACTATGTGCTTGAAGAGTAGAACCTTCACAGGCAGGATTCTTTGGCTGAGAACAGACATGCAGTGTACTGAGAAGCTTTGGGTAATACCGTTGAGGTTGATGGGCTTTGCTGCCTCTCCTTCCTGGACTATTGGCGTATCCTCTATTTGACACATGGAAAAGGAAGAGCTTCAGTTCATTTCACCTCTGTGTCATCCTTTCTCTTCCCCTTTCTCCCTGGGTTGTCACCTTCCTTCTGTTCTCTCTCTTTTTGCTCTCTCTTAGCCTCGCCATGGTCTCTGAGGATCTTTTTGCCTACTCAATCTTTTGTGAACCTCTTTCCACCCATGTCTTTTAGCACTTTTTGTGTATAGTACAGTCCCACCATAGTCCTCTGAAATTATTTGGTGCAAAGATAAATATCAATTCAGAATAGGATAAATCATAACTTTTTAAGTAATAAAAATTAATGAAGCATTTAAAGAAAGAAAAAAGTCTATTAAAGTAATTTGGTCAGGATTACTGCTTTATGGAGGAGGTTTCAATCAGTCAACCGCTGTTTCAGATTTCTTTTGTTTGTCCCAAACTGCAAATTACTTTTTAAATTGTTCACAGAATGCAAATAAAGTGACAATCCTTTCCTACCAGATGTGTTGGATAGGCATGAGGGCACAATCATTTTCCTAACCAATATTTTCATCAAGAACCTATTCAGAATCTTAAAATTACTTCCTACTTCCAGCTTAATTGAACTGCAGGACATTGCCAGCGGCAGATTTTCGTCCTTAAGTGCTCTTAGCAGCCTGGAGACTAGGGTGGTAGGAATATTACAACAAACACTAATTACACTGGGGCTTGATCTTGGATTGAAAAGCAAAAACCGTATTTACATTTAGTGACAGAAGACTTCATGGTTTGCACATCTGAATAAGAATTAGGATAGATGTGTCCCTATCTAGACTATTTCTATTCCTGTGCCTGAGCCCCAATGGTTCAGCAAGAGCCATGCAGAAGTTAGCAGTAGAGTTTGGAGACTGATTTCTTTTTCATGTTTTCTTTTCTCTTCCCACCCCACTACAATATAAATGTTGTTCAAGACATAAGAAAAGTAAATTTTGTATTATATTGTAAATATATTTTAATGTATCATGTTTTTTCACTCTTTTTAAAATTTATTTACAATACACAATTTACTTTTGTTGGAGAAACCTAATAGAATGCACTGTAAATCTGAAGTCTGGAGTTTCTCTTCAGTTGTGTAACTTTCCCCCTTCCTCACTTCCCATGTTCCTCGTGTGAAGTGAAGGGGACTCAGAAAAAGATCTCTAAGGTCTTTACTGGTCCTATCATGGTATGAGTCTATGAATACTAATGGAATAGGATGTCTCCTCAGAGGAAACCAGAAACGTATTGGTTCTAGACCCTTCTTAGTCTTTCTTTCTTCACTTTTTTCCTTTTCTCTTCCTCTATTATTCCATGATTGACTAGCTTTCCTTCTTTTGTTGTTGTAAAGACTTGGACATCCTACTCCATCTTCACTAGAATCTATATCAGACACTGGTAAAGAAAGGAATGCTTTGTCTTCCCATCTATGCAAAATCCATTCTGCCTGATGCCACTACAACATTGGTTGACTGATTGTCCCTATCTTCTGGAAACATTCTCTTCATTCAGCCTTCTTGTTACTGTTTTCCTTCTACGTATAGCTGGCTCTATTTACTATTGTTATCCATATAGTAATTAATTAATGTTGACTCACCTTCAAGTTATTTGTATACTTGCTGAGTCTGGCTTATAAGGGCCTGCACTGCAGAATCTGCATTTAAATTGCTTCATGTTCAATCAGAGTCTACCTGTTATAATAAGAATAATATAATTTCATCTAATATGCTTTTTCCTTCCTTGCGTCCTTCCTTCTTCCTTCCTTTCCTCTACTTTCTTGTCCTGTCTTTCTTTCTTTCTCTTCCTCCCTTCCCTCCTTCCCTCCCTCTTTCCCTTCCTTCCTTCCTTCCTTTCTTCTTTCCTTTCTTGTACTGGGGGGTTGAGTCAGGGCCTCAAACATGCTAGGCAAGTGCTCTACCAGTGAGCTCTGTCCTCAGCTCTGTTTTTATTCTTTATTTTGAGACAGGGTCTTGCTAAACTGCATACATTGCCTCTATCCTTGAACTTGCAATCCTCTTGCCTCTGCCTCCTGAATTGCTGGGATTAAAGGCATGTGCCACCATGCTGAGTTTGTTTTTAATAATTTTTTTAAATGTATGATTCTTTATATTTCTTAATTTTTCAAGTTTAGTAAATAACTACTGACCCTCTTTGAAAAATGAGTTTAGTTTATTATACAACCTTCTCCTTACTCTTTAACACTCTCCCAAACCCTGCCACTCTCTGTCAGTCATATACTTAATTGTAGTTCTTTTGTTGGGTTGCCTTATATCATTACATGACAGAATCAAATTTCTCTTTCTTGATCAATTAGCATTAGGTAATATCTCTTGACTTTGCACTGCCAGGTTATAGAACATCTATGGTGCTCACCATCTCTCCCAAATTTTACACCTCCCGACATGCATCTATCTTCTCATGACTTTCAATGATCTATGTTTATAGCATTTAAAATTTGTTCTATAAATATAGTTAAATATTTCATGCTTTGTCTACAGGCTTATTCTAAATATTTTCTGAATAAGGAGAACAGAAAATATTGAGTATATAGATATTACTTAGTAAAGAACCTGGAAGGATTTTGAAGCCATCGGGAGAGCCGTAACCTTATTTCACTAAATTTGGCTTCTTGAACAAGTTTTACAAACTTGAGGCATGGAGGTAAACACTGTACTTAACTAATATAATATTATAATGTTTATTTGCTCATTATGAAAATTAAACTTCTTCACAATGCCTTTTGTTGTAGAAAATTAATTTTTTTCTTCAAAATCGTTTTCTCTTTACAGTCAATTCTACTTTGGACCATGTAGTGTATAGTAGGATGAGAAGGAACAGGAGTACAATGAAATCCTGTGTTTAGTTCACTATTTTTGTGTCTCAGTGTCTATGCTTTCTTCTTTCCTTTTTTTTTCTTTGTTTTTTTTCTCTTTTTGTGGTGTGTGGGTGCTAAACCTAGGGCCTCGAGCATAGTTTGTAAGTATTCTATCACTGAGCTGTGCCCCTAGACTCTTTTCTTATTTTTTATCTTGAGACGGGATCTTGCTAAGCTGCCCCTGGCCTGAAACCTACAATCCTCCTGCCTTCACCTCCCAAGTTGCTAGGATTTCAAGTGTGTGCCACCATGCCCAGCTTTTTTGTTTTCTTAAGTAACATCTTTCAATAAATCTTTGAGTTAATTCACTTAAGATGGTATTCTCCAGTTCCATTCATTTTGCAGCAAATGATATAATTTCATCCTTCTTTATTGCTGAGTAATATTCCATTGCGTACATATTCCACAATTTTTCAATCCACTCCTCTGTTGATGGACATCTTGATTGATTCCATATCCTTTCAATTGTGAAGAATGCTGCATTAAATATGGAAGTGCAGATGTTTCTGTGGTACGATGACTTATTTTCCTTTGGGTGTATTCTAGGAGTAGTATATTCTATTATTAATTTTCTAAGGTACCTCCATATTGATTTCTAAAGTGACAAACTAACCCAATCCTCAAAATAGAAATGTCATATGTTCTCACTCATATATTGGAGCTAAATCTAACTTAAAGGAGGGAAAAAAAACTATACCTATGTAGATATATAAAAAAAGAGCAATAACATTTATCTAAGAAGGGGAAATAGGAGTAGAAAGAAGGGGGAAACGATCAGCGGGTGGGAGCAGGGACTGGCAACAGAGGCAGGGGAGAGGAGAGTGTAGAGGGGCAAAGGGGAGAGGAGAATCTCAAGATATGTGATCCAACTGTATGAATACATGGGGAAAAACAGGGGAAAGGGGAAAAATCAATGAGAATATAATCCATGATTGCATGTGATTTTTATTATATATTAATTAAAATTGCTAGGTTTTATTCTCTTCTTTAGTTCATAGTTCTGTGACATATGTAAGTTGATGACTGTGTAAGCAAAAGTGATTTCATAGTTGCATAGTGGATATAGCAAAAGACTTGTTACTCTACCTCATCAACATTTATGAATAAAGAAAATATTGATTCTTTGAGGAAGAACGTATGAGTTTTCTTGGTTTTTGAAAGTTTGGAATGTTTTTATTTTGCAGCGATTTATTTAAGTACTAGTTTGGCTAGGGCTCAAAATTATTTCTTTTATCCTGGATCAAAATAATTTTTTCTCAAAACTTCAAAGACACTTCCATATTTTTCTTCCAGCACCCAATATTGCTGAAGAGAAGCTTTGTATTATACTGAGTCTCATCAACTTGAAAATCATCCACTTTTTATCTTTATGAAAACTTTTGAGTTTCTCTTTTTGTTTCTGGTGTTCAAAAATTTCTAGAAGCTTTGCTATCAGGAGAGTTCCTTAAAAAACTTAAAAAATTAATGGACCTTAATTTTGAAAACAGTTTTAGATTGACAGAAAAATTAAGTAGGTATTACAGTTCTCATATGCCTTAAAACCATATACAGTACTATTTTTCCTCTGTTAGTAATATATTGCCATGTGATATTTGATACATTAAAAACAGTATTTATACATTATTATTAACCACATTCTATAGTTTATTCACGACGGCACCTAACAACAACAACAACAACAACAACAACAACAACAACAACATAGTTTATTCATATTTCTTTATTTCTTCTTATTATTTTCTTAATGTTACAAACCCCATCCAGGTTACTACATTGTATTTAGTTGTTATGTATTTTTAGCCTCCTCTTCACTGTTTCTCAGACTTTCCTTGCTTTTGAGGACTTTTATAATTTTTAGGTGTACTTTTCAGGAATATTGTAGGATAACCCTTTATTATGATTTTTTCTGATGTTTTTCTCATTACTAGGCTAGAGTTATAGATTTGAGAAGAGGATGATCATAGAGATAAAATGTCATTTTTATCAGATCATATAAAGGTTATATAATATCAACATGATTTATAACTTTTAACCTTCACCCAGATAATCTGGCTGAAATAGTGTTTTTCATGTTTCTTCACTTGAAAATTTCTCTTCACCCTTTCACACTATACTCTTTCTAAGGAAGTGAAGATGTACATCCTCTACTAAAGGAGTGAGGAGTTATGCTCTACTTCCTCTAGGGTACAATAACCATATAGATTTACTTGGAATTCTTCTGCAAGGCATTTTTTGTCTCTTCCTGCCCTCCTCCTCCTCCTCCTCTCCTCCTCTTCCTCCACCTCCTCTTCCTCCTTCTTCTTTTCTTTCTTTCTTTTTTTTTCTTTTTTTTGGTGATACTCAGGGTTTGAACCCAGGGCCTCACACACACTGTATTTTGCAAGTGTGCTGCCACTTGGCTCCACTCCTAGCTCATTTTTCATTTCTTATTTTGAGTCAGGGACTCATTAAGTTTCACAGGCTGCCTCTCTTGAACTTGTGAGTCTTCTTCCTCAGCCTCCTGAGTCATTTGGGTTACAGATGTGCACCACTGTGCTCAGACCTCCTATTTATTTAATAATTTATTTATATTGGTATGGACTCATAATATTTATTCCATACATTAGAATATAAGTAAACACTATTTATTTTGTTGCTCAAGTTCCATTGAGTGGCCACTGAGAATACTTTCAGTTGACTTTTGTGCCTTGTCAGCTTTTGTGATATGCTCCTACAAATGTAGTTTACTTTTTTCTGAATACTTCTTTACTTTCTGTCACCATGAGAGCTCACCTTGTATATTTACTGCTCCAGTCCTAGGATCCAGCAATTTTTCCAATGAACTATGTTTGCTTTTATTGAAAATGGCATTGGGTCTTAGGTGTGCTTATTGCTTTAAGGGACTCTCAGGTGACAGAATATGGTAATATATGAATATAAACTAATTCATGTGTACAAACTTGTATGAATACATTTATGTAGATAATACATGTATTTCTATACATAACCATCTCTATCTAGACTAAGCTAACCATGAGTTGTTACTGACGTCTTGCCTATTTGTTTGTGCTGATTTTAGCCATCCCTGAATCAAAGAGCCATGGTCAGACCATGTGAACTGGCAAGGTTTACTTTAAGATGTGGAGTCTGGGAGGAGACACAAGGATCATGTGCCCTCTGGTTACCTCTCTCCCCAACTCCTCAATGAAAATAACATTTTGTTGATAGCAAAACTGGGAAGATTCTCCCATTGTGATAACTGTAACTGGAAGCTTTAATTTAGATTACTTCATTTTAAAGAGTCTGTTTCTCTGGCTTCAAAAAGGTGGCAAAAACATCACTTGCAAGCATGGAGCAGGGAAGAATGTGGGTGGAAGTAACATACAGGGCTTCTTCAGATAGCTCATGAATTACATTCCTGTATTTCTCCCTCTTATGTTAATATATATTTCCATCCCTTCTCACCAGGGTTGCTATGTCCTATCTTAGAGACTTGTGAAGATTAAGTGGCATGTTATATGGAGACCTCATCCTACGTTGTCTGGTCCTAAGTAAGTCCTCATCATCTGGAAATTTGAGAATACAATTACATCACATATGAAAGAAGAGAAACTATGGCTGTATTTTGAAGAGCAGAGTGTCAAATAACTTACAGACATTTTACAATCATCATATTATTTCTAATACCCCTCTTTTGTGATTTTTTTAGGATTTTCAATGTGTATGATCATATTGTGTATGAACATGGGTTTTTCCTTATCCTCTTTCAACCTATAAGCTTTTTGTTGCCTTGCCTTATTACAAAACCTAGGATCTCCAATATAAGACCTCAAAAACATGTTGAAATGAATTTACTGTGAAACACTAGACTTTTACTACTTGTAATTTTTTAAAGAAAAAGAAAATGTTACATCTTGTGACTAAACCAAATTTAATCATTTTATTTTTTTCTCTTAGGAATGATTAGTAAACATTTCCAGGGTGAACATGGTGGTAAATATCTATAATTCTAGTACTTGGGAGCCTAAGGCTTGAGGATCATGAGTTTGAAGCCAGCCTGTGATATATAGCAAGATCCTTTCTCAAACAAAACAAAACAAAACAAAACCTAAACAAACAAAAAAGTAAAATAAAACAAAAACTCAAAATGAACAGAAAATCCTCAAAGAAACAAAATCCAAAAAAGCATTTCCATTATTTTGTGATTAAAATAATTAGTAAGTGTCCCTATGCCCACCACTTAAAGGAATTTTGCACATTAATTATTTATTCATTTTCTCCCCATAAGTATAGTCCTTCTCTAATTCATTCAAGAATTAATGCAATAAAAATTTTGATACTCTATTCTGTACCAAGGACAATACTGATCCTGGGAATATATCACAACCAGCACCAAGAATGTCTTTATTCTCACAAAACTCAAAATCTATCACAGGAATCAGATAATATGCAAATAATTGTTTAAAAATACATGAATAGTCATTGTTCTTAAAAACTTTAGTGTTAGCCGGTGGGCCATTGGTGCCTGCCTGTAATCCCAGCAACTCGGGAGGCAGAGGCAGGAGGATAGCAAATTTGAGACAAGAGGCAGTCTGCATAATTTAGTGAGGCCCTGTCTCAAAAAGTAAAAAAATGGACTAGGGGTTCAGCTCAGTGGTACAGCATTTGCAAACCATGCAAGCGCGAGGCCCTGGGTTCAACTCACAGTACCAAAAAAACAAAACAAAACAAAAACAAACAAAAATAAACCTAAACTAACAACAACAACAACAACAACAACAACAACAACAACTTTAGTGCTGTGAGAGTATATGAAGGCCTTAGAACAGGAGTGTAAAGTTTCTCTTTATCTCTCTGCCTCCTGTTCAACCAGAAATATTTTGAGGAATAAGCCATTGCTGAAGAAGAGTAATGTCTATTTAAGATGATTGTTATTGTTGTTAGGTGCCATGGAGTCGGTCTCTGACTCATAGAGACCCTACCATACAACAGGTGAAACATTATTGTCATTGCTTCTCTACTATTCATAGCGTTTTCAATGGCTGATTGTTTTTTGGGTGTGGGTTGCTGGGTCCTTCTCCCAAACTTACAGCACCTGGTGTTCCCAGGTGATCTCCCATCCAAGTACTAACCAGGACCAACCCTGCTTAGCTTCTGAGATCTGATGGGATTGGATGCCACAGTGGTATGGCTTCAGGCTTAAGATGATTAGAACTCAGTAATTAATAATTCCTTTCTGATGATGAAGTGTGGCATGTAATGTTCTACTTAATATATGATTTCCTCCATACATTCTCCACTTACCTTCCATTTCAATTTAAAGCATTTTTCCTGAAACACAAAGTAAAGTGAATTTTACTGACTCTCAAATGACTAATGCACAGCAGAGGATTTATCTTTTTTAGTTCTGTTAGCTGAGGAATTTTAATTTCATAATTGATGAGTGTGGTTTATTTCCAAAACACACTAGCAGATTTGTTGTAGGAGAGAATAATATTCTTTCTTAATAAACTTGGGACAGGGGCACCTAGAAATTAGATTTATTTGAAGAGTCTATTCATGTATAGATATAGATTTGATTACTAGTCTTCAGCATGCTATACTAAATAACAAGAAACACCTCTTTTTCTGAACCAATTAGTCTGAGTTTATCCTGAGTTAGAAATTTTAATTAGTATTAGCATAACAGAGTTTATGGAGTACTTGATTCTCTAATGTTAATGTCTTATTATTTAGGATGAAAGAATGTAAAGCATTTTGGCATGATGAAGAAATAAAAACTTTTAATTCAGAATCATCCTTAGATTTGAAGAACTCTTAGGAAGTCAAAGAATTATTGAATTGAAGTGAACTTAAATCAGTGGTATTTGATATTTTTATAGTACCTACTGGTCTGCCATTTATAACTAAGCAGATTTAATGTACATGTCACATTGGGATTGGATAAAAATGATAGTGCTGAATAATTGCCTTTCTCTAAACTTGTATCTTGATAATAGAGCATATTTTTTAGAAGTACATGACTGATCATAGAATTTTATGTAAGTATCTTGTTAAGAAACCAAAAGGCAACTTTAATACGAATCAGAGTTAAAGAAAATGATTCAGTAAAAGCTCTGATGAGCCATGAAAGATAATGTTGGATCACAGAGACTTTCCTCCTCCCACATCCTATCATTTTGTCTGAGGGGCATTAAAGCATGTCCTAGTATACCTATACTCTTTAAAAATTATAGTTATCCAAGGATACTTACACTTTGCTTGGAAAGAGATAATTCAAGGTTATGTTAAGTAAAATATTACATGTGCCACCTACATGAAAAATTGCTTAAGGCAATAAATATAAAATACATTTTTCTATCCATCTACTTTGGGTCCTAGATTTAACACCAATGTGTGCCCTTCACTGGATAGTTTTCAGAAAAAAGTCCTCAGGAAGATTCTTAAAATTACTACTAAAAAAAGAAAACTCTTATGCTGGGTGTGGTGGCACACACCTGTAATCCCAGCAACTCTGGAGGCAGAGGCAGGAGGACCTCAAGTTCGAGACCAGAGGCAGTCTGCATAATTTAGTGAGACCCTATCTCAAAAAGTGAAAAATAAAAAAGGGCTGAAAGTGCAGTTCAGTGGTATAGTGCTTGCAAAGCATGCAAGTGTGAGGCCCTGTGTTCAACCCCCAGTACCACCAAAAAAAAAAAAAAAAAAAAGAGAGAGAGAGAGAGAGAGAGAGAGAGAGAGAGAGAGGACTCTTAAGGTTGTATAATCACCTTAAAAGGTCTCTTGATTAGGATTCTTTACCAAAAAACAAGGACATGAGTCCCTTACCCATCATTACTGACAAGGACAAGAGAATAAGAGGACATACATACATTCCATAGACATTGGTTAGAGATTAAGTGAGGGTGGGGAGGAGAGGAATAGCACCAACAATTATTGAGTGCTTATTGTATTCCAGATTCTTAAATAATAATAATAATAATAATAATAATAATAATAATAATGGACAATGGCTAAGTCATCATTATATTAAATGATTTATGTGGACTATTTCATTTCATTTCCCATGTTTAACAGAGCTATAAAGGAAATACTGTTATCTCCAATTTATGTATGGAAAAGATGATACCTTTCATGGTTAAGTAACTTTACTGGATTTAAAATGCAAACATCTGACTCCAGTGCTTCTAACAACTATGTCAGTTTATGTGATAGCTTATTTATTCCACATAATATACTTGGGGGGTAGATGTTATTTTTATTATTTCCATTTTTTTGGACTGGACAGCAGAAACAAAGACTTTAGATCACTTTTTAAGAGATACACAGGTTAAAAAAAAGTGTGTTGCTCAACTTTAAACCTTGATCTGTAATTTAGGGTAAGTTGTTTGTTATGGAGGGAAGGATACATGTATTATATTTAGAAGGCAAATTTGAAGGGATATATTAGAGAGGAGGAATCTACATAAAATAACCACACAGAAGAGAATTTTTTTCTTAAATAAGGAAAACTTCATGAATTTGTGTGTCATCCTTGCCCAGGGGCCATGCTAATCTTCTCTGTATCATTCCAATTTTAGTATATGGGCTGCTGAAATGAGCACCAGAATATTTTCTTTGAATATACCTTCATATTCTAAGACCGGAGCTACTAGAGAAGGATGTGGAAAGGGTTCAGATCTTGCCTTCATCTCCCAGAGTTTTCTTTCAAGCATAAAATAATTTCATTAGGATCATTCCACTTTGGGGATGTAATTTTGGCTATATTTATTATAGGTGTGATTATTATTTGTTGAAGAAATTTTCTGTATCCATGCATAGTTTCTCTCATCTATGTGTTTGAATAGGTGACTGAACTCAGGGCCTGTTCAAAATTGAGCATGTTGGTTTTTGCATCTAGTTCCCCCTATTTTTAAGAAATCCAAAGATGCCAAGTGTTGGATTCAGAGTTGAAGGAAGTTGAGTACCTTGATTTGAACTTGAACTAAAGCACAAGGCTTTACTAGAGCTCTACATTAAGTGTTACCAGACACTTGCTGAGATATTATTAAAATGTCACTTTTTTCCCTGTTATGATACAGCATGAGTCAGAAACCTGTAGGCAGAGTAAGATTGAAGATTCATTAGGAACATAGCATAGGGTTTTACTGTTTCTGTTTCTGGCTGAAATACCAATATAACAACAACAACAACAAAAATCCCAATATTAACTCTACTAAGATGAATTCTTGTGGCATCCATCTTGGAAAAGGAGGATCCAGCTGATGAAATATGCATTACAACAGTATAAATATTGTAGAAAATCTTGATTCTTTTTTTGCAGTTGTGAATGAACTCATATTTTAATTCTTAGAGAAAGAATGGAAAATTACATGTTAATATAAATATCGATCTAGTTAATATTGTCATGTTGTTGTTGTTAGGTGCCATTGAGTCTGACTCATAGCAACCCTATATATGTCCACAAAGTTTTCAATGGCTGATTATTTCAGGAGGGGCTGCCAGGTCCTTCTCCCACTTTTATGGTGCTGCAGATTGAACATAGGGCCTCACAGTGCACAAAGCAAGCATAACTAAGCTATACCTGAGCCCAGTTAATATTGTCATAATATTAATTATTTATGTTTTGAGAAATTATTTATGTTTTGAGAAATTCCAACAAACAAATTTTTAAAAGAATTTTCAAGTAACATCAGAATATTCCTATTTGTGTTAGTTCTGAGGACTAAGTGGAAATAATGAGCTATATTTTGGGACCCACTGGAAGAAAATGAAGCAAACACCAGATGGGGCTGCATGAAAAGGTAGTTTTGCAGTTTGAATTCCCAGGAAGCAGGAAGCAGAGGTCAGTGTGCAGGGAATTTATTGAGAAATTCCTGTAGAAAGCCTATGGAAAGCATGGGATTGGACAGAATTGTGTAGATGTGTAGCTACAATTGAAGCCCAGTGGCCCTCCAGAATTGTCTTCAGTTGGACCATTCATTTACCAGGGAGACACCCTGAAAGGTCATGGCACTAGGCAAGGCAATCTTATGCAGCTGAGACAATCCCTAGAGAAGGCTGTTTACTAGTAGCTCCTAGCATCTAGCAACAAATACTCTGCTAAAGGGCGTCTGGTAGCATATCACAGTGTTCAGTAGATAGTGAATTGTCTATTACTGGTTATGTTCAAATAGAGCTTTGATGATCATTCACTAGAAAGTTTGGAAGGTAAATTTCTGTATTGAGGACAGTATTGGTGTCCTTTATGACTGCTTCCAACTCTATTTTTGTATGAGTCAATAAAGTTTGAAATGATTTGACTTAGTGGTATTAATCTAGCCTCATTAACTTTTGAATGGAGATCAAACTCAATGAGTCTGATAGAAATTTGGCAAGCTTAAACTATGAAAGGAAAAGTCCTATTGAAGCTACTTCTTATTTTAGTCCCCTTTTAATACCAGGAAGCAAGAAGGATAAAATTAAAGGGGACCATGTTGTTGTTGTTGTTAGGTGCCGTCGAGTCGACATATCCGACTCATAGCGACCCTCATAGGGTTTTCAATGGCTGACTGTTTTCTGGATTGCCTTGGGAGTGGATTGCCAAGCCCTTCTCCCATTTTTGTGGTGCTGGGAATTGAACTTGGGACCTCAGAGACTGCAGCGCAGCGCTCTACCAACTGAGCCAAATCCCAGCCCAAAGGGGACCATACCATAACAAAATTGGTAAATATTAAGAAAATCACTGATAAAATAAAAAAGGGGCTGGCTTTTTGGAAGAATCTCTTTGAATGTACTATATTTAACTATTCATCATGCAGTATAACATATCCTATATACTTTAGTTAAAAATCAAAGTGAATATGCAAGTTTCCATTCTTAAGTATATAGTTAGTATAATTCTTACAGTAAGGATGGGTACAGTTTGCAAATTGAGAGGACATTGATGCATACTTGCTGAGAAACCTATTATGCTTATATTTTGTGAGAACATAAATGGAGGAGAAAGGTGGCCAGTATCTGTATGTACATGTGTGTGTGTGTACATATATGTATATACATATATGTATGTAAAGTAGAGGAATTCTCACATATTTATATCTTCTAAACCTCCTAACAGGAAAATATGCACAGTGAAATGATAATAGTACAAATGCTTAACAGAGATATTGGAAAAACACTTTCAAAGGTATTTTATTTTTTTAGTTGATAAGAACAAATTTCTTATGAATTATTAATTACTTTACCATCAGAGCCCCCACATGTCTGTCAGTTTGCCGTGGGGGCTTGCGTGTTGTGATGAGGCTGAGAGCTCTGCCACTGTAACCTTAGACATGAGCAAGGTTACCCAAGGTGGACAGGTTTTCAGCTGAGCTTCCAGACTAAGACAGACTAGGGAGTAGGACCTAGCGAGCCACTCCTGAAACAACTAGCCATTGAAAACCCTATGGATAGCAAAGAAACACTGTCAGATATAGTGCCTGAAAATGAAGCCCCCAGGTTGGAAGGCACTCAAAAGACTACTGGGGAAGAGTTGCCTCCTCCAAGTAGAGTCTACCGTGATGAGGGAAATGGAGTAAAACCCCAGGGTGCTCAACGTGATGATGTGACATGACTCAAAATGAGGAGAAACAACTGTAAACATCCATTAATAATTGGAACATGGAATGTACGTAGTATGAATCTAGGCA